>MJUU01069968.1:5690-29040 GCA_002080025.1 Modiolus philippinarum | reverse complement strand
ATTTATTTATTTATAATTATTATTTTTTAATAGTATGTAGCATGCTACTGGTGCTTCTGTTTCAGGACTTACGGCGAGAATAAGGCATCAAAGGTGTACATTGATCGACAAAATAACTACAAAGACAGTAAAGGCACAAATGAAAAACCCATAATATGCAAAGGAAAATTTTATACAAATGTAACACCTACCATAAGTATATCTGTCAAATGTTCCCCTGTGACACCCTCAAACTCTGCCTTCAGCTCATCCAAAGTGTATCTAGTCAACAAGTGATCTTTTTTTAAACGAGCCAACTGGTCTGGTAACATCTTTTCATTCTGATTTTTCATTCATGATAACTGGTACCATAGACTTTCCAATCATGGAATGTCTTTGTTTCAAAACATCCATAGCCATACTAAAATAAAAAATTACAGTTCCTAAACAATATACACCTATATATACTACTAAACTTTTAAAAGAAATTGAGCACGACTTAAATTAAACAGCAACAAATAAAATAAATGAGAAAAAAACGCCACATCAAAATAAAAGAAAGATACAAAGTACATCTCATGTACGCCAAAAATTATTTATCATTCTACACAAATACAAACACATCTACTGTAGTGTGAAAATTTACAATTATAGGCTCAACCTATCTATTGTCAACAAAATTAAAATAAAATATTCTGTCTAAGCATATTCCCGAAATCCAAGTTAAAAACCAACACTCACGTGTCCAAAACACGAAGGGAGTGACCAAATAAAAAACGTGTGCAATTATGCAATTATAGGCCGAACCTATCTATTGTAATGCACCACAAATACTCACTGTGAAAACTGAAATAAAAATGTTCAAGCCACCTCTGGTAAAGACTGCTCAACAGTTCTAGACACGTCTGTCCTGGTCGGCGGCTCAGCAAAAGACTGAGGTATCCTTCGTAATTCCCGCGAGATCTCGTTTTAGATATATGAATGTTTTCTATTGGTCAAATTAAGACACCTGACAAGTTTTCATAAAATTCTTGATATAACTTCCAAGCTTGTAGACAAAAAAAAGTCCTAACAAGGAAAAATCCAGAAAAATTCATCTCCAGCCAAATATTTAATGTCTTGTAACTCTGTTAAAAGCACACGGACCAATATATTTCTTTTTACCATTTCATATAGTCTACAATGCTTAGTGAATGAAAATATGTATCAAGACATATTTGATATAAACATCATGAGTGAGCCTCCTTATTAGATTTCTTCAGTGCAATGCTTACAAAAGCCGTTACCGAAAATTGCACGGATTATATTTAGGAATTTTGAATTTATTTAGACAGTTTTTATTAAGATTTCAGAACGATTTATTTTAATTTGAAACCCTTTCCCGAAATCCTGACAATTATTCACCACTTTCCCGTTTCGAAGGCGGGGAAATATCTAATAAAGACCTTTACAGAGGCTGTTTTTTCTTCTCTTTCAGCGGTTAAGATGAAGGATTATCGTGGCAAAACTATTGTCTTTGCATGTAACGTATGCAGTTTGAATACATCAACCGACCACTGTGTAAATATTTCTTGCACCAAGGGCATTATTTTGCCGAGGAAGAACGGCAATACGATCATTCATTTGGGGGAGGGGGGGGGGTAATTGCACGTTACAGACACGTTTACATTTGTACTAGTATTGCTTGTGTTCATTTACTCTCACATTTTAAATACCTTCTGCTTAAACAACGACATGTTAAGTTTAAATGGTTGGACTATCACGTGGCATAGAGAAAAACAGTAATATATATGAAACTGTAAACATTGTACACACATACTATATAATGATAACTTTCAATAACGAAAAGGGATCAAAAGAATGTGTACAGTAAAATGTTGTGATAATGAGTCACACCTGTGGATCTAGCTTTTGAAATGGAGTGTTCCATTGAAGTTCAAGAAAGAAAGGTTCCAGTTTTTTTTTGTCAGTTTTTGCCTTCATTCTACACAAAATATATATTTTTTTAAAATAGGGTTCTAACTTTCGGAAGCTCCTTTGAATCCGCTAATTAGTCAAATTACTGTTACAATAAGGATCAATAACAAAACTGACAGTGCACACTGTACCAAGAGGTAAATAGAAACATATGAAATACATTAATTGGCAAACAAAACAGAGTGGATGATTACACATAAATACACAATTTGAAATTTTAAGTTCAAGCAAGTTAGCAAATAAAGACTGAAACATAATATCAATATTCGACAATCATCAGGTCAAATCACATCTCGGTAATAAGTATTTAAACGGCTTTGAATAACATTCATATCGAGTAGACCGAATTATGCTGAGTGTGTTCTACTTCTATGCTATATAGCAGAGCGGCGGATATGTAAAAAGTCGCTTATTTAACGAGTTTAAATTACCCAAAAGCCCCATGGAATTTTATTGCTTAATATCATTTATCAACATCTCAACTCTCAGAAAAAGCCCGTCGTCGCGTTAAATTGTGGTCCCTATGACGTAGAAAATGGCGACTTTTGACGTTACCCTGCTCTTCAATATACACACGGGACGGCTTTGAACGAAATTTTATTGACTTCACCAGTTATTCTTGTAACTCCATACAAAAGAAACAAAAAGCATGCAATAGTGTACCTAATTATGCATCAATACACCCTTATAAGTTCAAACATAGCCCAGTACGACCGTTTACAAACTTCGTAAAATTAAGCATCAAAATTGATGTTTTTTAGCACCTACCTTAAACTCTTTTACATATTTGTTAATTATGTCTCATAACTGATTTGACAATTGTTTCACGTAACTATTGGCATATTTGTTTCCAGAATACATCATTTCACCACTTTAAATTTTTTATCAAAAGTTGTGTTTTGCAAATATTTTTTTCCCGTATTTGAACAGTGTTGCACCGATTTGGTCATAATTTTATAATTTACCCTTTACCAGGCAGTCTGTTTTTAATGATATTACAACAATATTTCTATTTTTTTGGTGTATGTTTGACATAAGTACTATTCTAAAAATACGTTACAGATATTTATAATGTCTTTATTTGCTCGCCTATATCAAAAAGGTGTAATTAACTAAAGGGTGTGTTTGAGTATTGGGTGTGTTCGTATAGTTTAGATATGAAAATGCGGAAATGTCCTTGTTGCGTCAAATCGGAGTCCAGCTCTGCTATGCTAAGCAAAAACTGGAAACGGCAAAGCGCTCTGAAGATGAAAATAGCTTGTGTCATTTCTTAAATTGATTACCACAGAAAACATAAATTTCCTGAAATCGTTAGACACCAAAAAGGATAATATTTCATTGTAAATTGCTTAATATTACACTAAAACTTATTTAGTGGGAAATTGTTGATAGAAGCAAATCCAACAAGATATGCCATTGCGTCCTGTTGTGCTTTTGTGCGCATCTTCAAAGTTGAGAACCTATGTAAATTCTGTGTGTTTGTTTTTATCGTCGTTTTCTGGTTTAAAATGTACTTTCTTATTACAAAGCCAAGTTTAGAACGTTTTGTTACAATTTGGGAGAAAGCATATTATATATAAAAATTCTAGTTTTGTTTACGACATTGACATAATTGGCGGTTCTAAGTCAAGGTTCCGGGTGTTGGTACTCCAACCCCCCCCCCCCCCCCCCCCCCCGTTTGCACAATCATGTATTTTCAATGAATGTATTGATGTTTTACTAAGAAATACCCTAAAATGTTTCGAATTTGAACCCCTCTTTTCAAATTGTCTGGATCCTGCCTGGACAAGCATTTGCATGTAGTTGATGGGTTTTTGCTTATGGCCGATTTTTCTTTAATTACAGTAATACGTTGCATCTGTTTGATTCTTTAATGGAAACTGTCATTGCTTGGCATAAAGCACTACTTGATCTCACGCATTTAATGTCCTTTGACTTCGTGTTTCTTAATTTATTTCCAATAGGCCAATGTGTTTCGGTTTTTCTCTTTACGAATTACCTTGTGTGTTTTACACAAAAAAATATCCTGTTCATGTGAAAAACAAGCAGTTAACAAGTATGAACGAAGCAGATTTTGTTTCTAGAAAACCTAGTTTTGATTAACCTAATTGCGAAGATCGCGTAGAGGTTTAACAGCACACAATAAAGTCACATACTTTAAAAGGTAATAAAAGATAACTATTATCAAAAATAACCCTCAGCTCATTCGATGTCAACAAAAGGTCCAAAAAACCAATGATTCATATGTTGTACTTTTTTTTGTGAATTTCAAACGTAAGAATCATTTAGATGTTTGCCCCCCCCCCCCCTTTACACACACACACACATCCCCTCACACACACACCAAAAATATATGAGGAAACTTAATTTTGATTTAATCTTTAATGTCAATGACTAACATGAGTCATAATTGCTGCAGACACCTTGTACAATAGTACAAAAAGTGTGTCAAATAAATTGTTCTTAGTCAACCTTGTACCGCTCTGTTCATTGTAAGAAAAGTTGCCTTATTTGACCTTGAAAGAGGTTAAATTCGTTGAAAGCTATAGCAGCACAGATCACACTCTAATGCATTCAAAACTCTGTTTAAATACGACATTTTAAGCGCATTGGAAAATCCTTTACTTGAAAACAATTATTTGACCTCAAGGTCACAGGTCAATGTCATATGAAAGTAAAATGGTACCAAACAATCAACTTTTTTGTGATACACTTATTTGCCAAATATCTGAATAGTATGTCAAAAAATGCGTAAGTTATACCCCGCCAAACTAAAAATACAGCTGTCAGGGCTATGACTTTTGACCCTTAAATAAAGTATGTTTGGACCATGTCAGATAGCGACGACAGCTATTTTCTGAAAGAACAAATATTACACTTTCGTTTAAGATAATAAAAGTCCATGGGGCTTTCGGGTAATTTAAATTTTGAATTTGCCTCCTCGCTGCTCCACTAATATGATTTATTACAGAATTTTGAAATGAAAGGATAATACATTTCTTTTTCAACGTGCAATAGGGATATCTACGTATGGAGTAGTAAAAATAGTGAAAATTGTAATACTAACAAAGAAATGAAGTCTTTAAACATGGATATATTTCTTCGGAGAAGTAAACTTTAAAAGATTTCCAGTATGTATAATTATACAATATATTATATACAATGTGATGTGTGAGGTACATGCCAAACAAGATGTTTTTGAAGAAATTAACAGAAACAGAAACAGGGAAACGTATTACGCCGTTTTGTCCATATGTACACATGAATGTGCACATTCTACAAGTTTTTGTTTTGTTGTGTGTTTTATTTTTATTTTTATTTTTTTATTGTTTTGTTTGTTTGTTTGTTTTAACTCCAAATGTTTGCGTCACAAGTTAACTTCAAGACATACAAAACGTTATTACATTATTTTTTTACTTAACCTGAATCCAAGGCTGTCATTCAGTTACGCCGATAAAATTTTAACGGCGGTTAAGCCTTGAGAAGAGATCGTGAGGGATGAGGTGACACCATCGTGAGGGATTGTTATCGAGAGAAATCTTACAAGGTCACTTTTCATTTCAAAATATTTATTTATTAGGGCAGTTTTCCCTTAAACTATTTATGTCTGTCAAAATGGTTTAACTTAGTAAATAGAAGTGTATCGAAGAAAAAAGTTTAAAAGTCATTTACAAAAGGCGCCACAATCCACAAGCAAACTGCACCAGAAAAACAATAATTAAAACAAGAGACAAACATAAATAACGATAGGAACTCGGGATAGCCGGACTTGGTACCGGCACCAGCAAAAGCCAGTGGTAGGGTTAAACCGGTTTATGGGTACCCAAACTTCCCCTTTTCTCTATCCCGTTTCCCTATAGTATCATAAACATGCGAATAAAACCCAATTCAGGTAGACTACTAACTCAATGACCACTATCTTGGAACAGAAAAAGCATAAGACAAAACGTAATTTTGAAAGAAGGGTCAAAGAGTGCTCGCCGCTAAACTGCCGGCTAGCTTTTTGTATGTTCATACAGTTATCATAACTACAATATTGTGTGTAAAATTGTATCCCGAAATAAATTTCCAAAATACAAGCAAAAAAAAAAAGATTATTCCCAAAAAAGTGCAATTTCAGATCGTGAGGGATTACGTTACACCTTTTTATGATCGTGAAAGATGATCGTGAGGGAGTATAAGCCACTTGCCAAGTTTATACAAAAGTTTCTGGATGTGAGTTTATTTATTTATGATTTATTTCGAAACTCTGTCTGCAAATCATAATACGGGACTTTCGAGATAGGAACTCTCGTGTAATTGAAGGCGGAAACGATCTCCTCAAATACCAGTGAGAAGTATAATCGGAATCCAGTCCTAAGGATATAGATATATACCACCTAAAAACAAACTATTTACTAAATTGAAGTGCACTTATAATTTGCCCTGCATGACAATTATTTAACTAAATTTTAATTGACGAAAAACAATTAATCTGAAGCGCTACAAATCGATTAAATATAAATCACCCTTGGCCCAACAGTGTTCACTAATTAGTGATTCCATCTCAAGGTATTGATGTATTGATTTTTTTCGTATAATACACAAAAATGTTGTCGGAATGAACACGACTCAAATTCCCGTATTACGTTCGAAGAAGCACCTTATATTGGAATAAAAAGTGTGAAAGACACCAGAAACTAAAACGGGTATTTCAAGTAAGGGAAAATGTTTAAGAATGTTTAAACAAATTAAAATTATCACACAACAAATATATATCAAAGCTCCGATGGAGCTGAAACTCGAAAGCCCTGAAAATCTTCACGTGCCAAACTTCATAGTCATCCAAAGAACTGCTGCATACGTCTGCATGCATTAAGTTATTCCGTAATAAGTGAAAATAATCGGATTGTGTGATTTCGTATGCATGTCGATTTCATTGCTATAAATATGCAATACGCATGTCACAGGTAAACAAATGTTATTTTCATCTTTGACAATTTACTGCGCGACATGCGCGTTGATCCGAGTGGCAATATAAAAAAAACGAGTAATTTGATAAACATGCTTATTGTTTTCAATTTAATATAATGAAGAAATATAACTTAAATACACAATGTATACGATTTCGAAACTTGCGCTCTATATTTGAGGGGGTCATATTTTATCGGAAGCACGAAGATCATCTTTTATAGCTGTTAATTGAAGCCTATTTTTTCTTGTCATTTTAACATCTCTCCAGCCATTTCATGGCTTTCGAGTTAATAATAAGTTAGGTCTTTATATATATGGCAAACTTAATGTAACAAAATAGGCAAGCAAAAAGAACTAAACTAAAAATAAATAAAACCAAAAACACTAACAAACGAAATCTAAAAGCGGCAAGTATGAAATAGTGGGTCGGGGATAGTAACAACCCTTTGACAAATTTATATGTCACCATGGTAACTTACATATACAATTTTATCTGCACATTGATTATTGCCGACCGCAATGCAACATGTGACATCATCTATTCATGTAGATGCATCAATAGATCGGTACTATCTAA
Source organism: Modiolus philippinarum (assembly GCA_002080025.1). Lineage (NCBI taxonomy): Eukaryota > Metazoa > Mollusca > Bivalvia > Mytilida > Modiolidae > Modiolus > Modiolus philippinarum. The sequence continues at coordinate 21,554 of MJUU01069968.1, read as the reverse complement.
TATGTATGACCTCTGACGCTGCTCTGCAGACGAGGAATTAAATGGCCATCCAGGGTACTTAATCGGCATCTATTACTATCACAATGCCGATGAATCTATCATGATGGATGGTTGCGTTCTTTTCCCCGAGAGTTTCATTGGCCAAGTAGACAGTACTTTGTATTGTCTCGATTATAAAATCAGAAATATACCATAATTAAAATTTGGTAAATGTCGAAGCTAAGAAATATCTCCCTTTGTATAGCTCGTTCCTTAGACGGTTCTTTGGCTTTCGATTTGAGTACCTCAACCAATGCCTCACCATGGTGACATGTTAATAGTACCCATTGCCAGAGAATTTCCAAGTACCTTCTATGAAGTACAATTTTTGTTAGTGAGCAACAAAACCGTCAATCCAAGAGATTAGTCCAAATATCTAGCAAAATAAGTACTACTTTTTAAAACAACAAGAGAAAAATGAAGACGCAAACATAAACGTGTACCCAAACAAAAACTAAGGTTGAGACCAGGCCTCCGAATCATGAATTTTAAGACTGCATATAGACAGTTTTCCTTTCCAAGACAATAGCTTCAAATTTAAGCCGTTCCAAGGTTATAAATGATCCCAAAATCAAGATGAAATTCTTCTTTACAATAAATTGAAACATGAACACTAAACATAATTAAGACGGTTCATGACACCGAAACCAGGTGCACCGGTAGAGTAAGCATCTCCTGTTTCTTACAAAACACACGCCGTGTTGAACATGTCGCTTCCGGTATAGAAGTCAAATTCGGTAAATGTAGAAATAACAAATCAAACTGTCAAAGGAGAAGGTATGTGCACACATGTAACAAGGATATCCCATAGCGATCAACAAGTTCATGATGTCGACCATAAAATTTAAATTGGAATTATCTATCTTTTTGTGTTTATATTTCAAATTATTTTTCACCAGATAATTATAAAACAGTGACAGAAGAGCATGGATTAAATACACAGTCTAGTCTGGGCAAAGCACAGTCTAGTCTAGGCAAAGCACAGTCTAGTCTTGGCAAAGGACAGTCTAGTCTTGGCAAAGGACAGTCTAGTCTGGGCAAAGCACAGAACGTAATTGAATAAACACGAAAATTACAATCAATGGTAAATTGTAATTCTGTATATGGCCAATTTTTTTTTATTCTTCATCCTATTGATGTGAGTGGTTTCTCTCTAACATTTTTGCACCATGTCTCCTCATATGCAGAAATGTAGTTTATCAAGAATTACCTACCATAACCTTAAAGTTTGACTAAAAATGGGGATGACACAGGGTTATTTGTGTGTGCACGTGCTTATTATTTTCATTGCCATTTCTAGAAACTATTGTCTTCTTCCTATTTCAATATCAAAATGTTGATTTTATGTGTTACTTTCTCATCAAAGAAGGTTGGTGTGGATCCAAAAAATACAATTGCCACCTAAAATAAGAAATGAAGGGATATGGAGTAAATGCACATGAGACAAAGTCTCTTCAAATACATGGTAAAACAAAGCAATGGAACAAAGCTTTTACTATTGTTCTTCATCTTGCCTTCAACAATGAGCTTTTTTCATACCTTACATGTTATATTAAATTCAAGAGCATCGGTTTGAGCGGAATTCATTGCGAATTGTTGAGCAACGCTACATCCATGTTTATCATTATCCATGACTGCGGGGTTGTCAACAAACATAAAATCAATTGGAAAAGTGTTTAACAATCGTTGTCACAGGTTGCCCGACATTTTTTCTCAGTTAAAAGTGTGTTTGTGGGTCCCCTTTAGAGCTTTTCCGGTATTCTATGTCAGTCGCATTTAATTTCAATTAATTGGTTAAATCTTTTTGAGACCATGCACGAAAACGACATAAATTAATGAATTCGACAATTCAATAGTGAATATATTCATGTGCTTCTGGTGATAACAAGAATAATGCAATGATAAACACTACTGCACTTTTGAAAATACTTAAAATCAACATCTTAGTATTGTCTAAGGTGCATTTTGCTAAGTAGCATCGTAATATTGCTGAATATATGAACCAAAAAACATTTCTTTTTACAATCATAGTTAAGCTTAATCCTTCACGATCATAAATTTCGTCACCTCATCCCTCACGATCATTTTTGGATGAAAATGCACAAAATCATATTTTGCGTATTTATCGTTTACCTTGTACAAATTAGTAAGCATTATATAAATAATATACTTTGTAGCAGAAACTTGATCACCGAGCAAAAAGAGCAAAAAATGAGTTACGAATCTTCAAAAAGTCAGTAGGATTCAACGTTGCCTTTTGTAATTCTGAGCAACATGTTGTACCTTTGAATATTTTTTAGTTCTAAAAGGTAGTCTGATAATTATCATTTTGACAGACACATTTCTTTTTCCCAGTAAGTTCTGTCGTTTTTCAATATATCAAGTTTTTCCCAAAAAATTCTCAATTTAATCCCTCACGATGGTGTCACCTATTCCCTCACGATCCAGTCTCAAGACTTAACCTCCGTTACAAATCCCTCACGATCATTTTTATCGGCGTTACCGAATGACAGCCTTGGAATCCCGGAACCCGGATACTATGATGTCATAATTTTGGATAATCTAGTACAGAAGTATATGTAAAAATGACATTCGGATATCCGACCAGTCGGTAAAAGGTTTTTTCTCATCTGAAATGTGTTGAGACAAAAAATGCATTTAAATGGTGCCATTTTTCTCAGATACATTTGCATTGTAAGGAGACCACATTAATGCATTCTGTCTTGATTATATTCTAACCAATAATTTGGAACCTTTATTTTATTTCCAATTCCTTTAAATTTCATTTTAAAATTGAATAAAAAGTTCTGTTCATTTATGATTTTTCATACAAAAAAAGTCATGTTTATACATTTTCCAATTAAGGAGACCTCAAATTATTGGAAATTGAAAACTCAAGCAAGAAGTTTGACTTAGTTTAGTTTATAATAATTTTATTTGTTCAAATAATAACAAAAAAGATAAGACACAAGTGAAATCTCGCTTATAAAGTCTTCTCCCAAGTACAATAATTTACAATAATAATAAAAATACATAGAAAGCATGCATAATATATATATATTCTATATAAACTAATATTACATATGGTATAAGTTCCTATTAATCTCATTGGCTAATACACTCACGTGATTTTAAGAATATTCAGTATATTTCAGCGATGTTTCTAATTTTAGGTATATTGACGCCATGTTTCTATTTATAAGTATATTGACGCTATGTTTCTATATTTAGTTTTATTGACGCTACATGTGTGGTTGAACTTTCAGACTATTGTTTTTCACTAAGAAAGGTGTTATGAAAAAATATTTTGATAAATATTGGGAAACGCTTTACACATTAACAGGAGTTTCCGCCGGGGAAATAAAAGGGGATATTAAAATGTTTTACAGAGCAACCACTGAAATCAATGAAATATATATTTAACAGTTGTCACATTCTTTATTGCACACTTCATGTAAACACTCTAATTAAAAGGCTTAGTTGTTGGTTTTTATTTTATTTGCAAATATAACAGAAATCTCGGCATTTATTTTTCATATGAGCACCCATGTAAACCATTCTAGAAGATGGCAGATCCAGACCCGCCTTCAAATAAAGGTGTTATTTCTAATTAAATTTCGATGTATTGACACAATTTTCCTCCACAAAAACGTAATGATATACTATAAAACTACATATGTAATATAAAAATGATGGACTTTGTACTCTGTCAATATGTTAAATATGGACCTGTTAGAAATATATTGACCTCGGACTTCGTCCTCGGTCAATATAAACCTAACAGGTCCATATATAACATATTGACCTCGTAAAAAGTCCATAATTGATAATTATTTATGGGATATACATGTAGCAGGAATGTTGAACTATAAGGGTAGAAAATAGGGTGAAAAAAAAAGAGAAAGGTCAAGTTTGACTTCATTCTCTCATCATCACCATAGTACTTATTGAGAAATGACACAAATACTTTAGTCCTAGTTAATTTCAGTACATGTACTCATTTTGACAAATTATATCTGTTCAGCCCAGATAATATGAAAAAAATTTGGATGACCGACAAAAATAATATATTGTTTAGAGGCCCAGCAAGTAGCAAAAATCCAGAAATTTGTATACTGTACATGTAGAACCTTGTTTATTTGGATGACTTAAATGATAATTTTGATTTTTGTTGTTTATTTAACTATTTGTACAAGAATTTTTTATTGTTTTCATCTAGGTTTTTTTATTTTACATGAGACCATAACACATATGTTAATTTTTCTTTTAATATGATGCTCAACACGGCGGGTGTCTTATAAGAAGCAGGAGATGCTGACTTTACCGGTGCACCTGATCTCACCCATGGTATTTTATTGGGTCCGTGTTGTTCATCTTTGTGTGTGAGTGTCTTCAATTTTCTTTTCTGTGCCGTAACCATGTTGTGTCTCTGTTTTTTTTCCGCCTTTTTTGTTTCTGGTGTTGCCATTGTCCTTGGATTGTTCGCTTTTAGATTGACGGTTCGGTTCTCACTTACTTTATAATTTTGATAGTTATTGTTATTTTTTTAGTTTGCTTTTTTTACTTTTACCCCCCTTTTTATGGAAAATTTCGTGCAAAAAAGGGGGAAACTAACAAAAAAATGTGTAGTAAATGACCCGTAACCCCCTTTTTCTAAAACTGCATTGGAACCCTTTTTCAGAGGCTGTATCCGCCGGTGCTCCATACCCCTGCCCTGGCGCCTCATTAACAGCAAAATTATATATATATATATATATATATATATATATATTTTTNGAATCAATCAATTTCCCAAGTTAAGGACGAATAGGGAATAGGGAATAGGTAAATGGTGAAAAGGGAATAGGAAATAAGGAAATGACAAACAGGGAATAGGGAATAAGTAAATAGCGAAATGGGAATAGGGAATATATATATATATATATATATATATAAAGTAAAAAGCATATATCAAAGATTCGATTGAAAGCCTGTTACCACAAGTACCAGAAAACACAAGTCTATAACAAACACAAAATAAGGAAACAAAAATGTTATTTGGTATACAGCAACATGGTGAATGCCATACCTCCCCTTTTAGCTCACCTTACCCGGAGCTATTGCTTATCACTTGGCGTCCGTCGTCCGTCCCTCCGTCGTAAACTTTTTCAAAAATCTTCTCATCTGAAACCGCTGAACCAATTTTAACCAAACTTATCTTGTTTCAAAATTGTATCCGATGAGTCCGAGGACTAAACATCAAGACTGCTGTTACTAAAAAAAAGCACATGGGTGTAATTTGCTGTTTTTGGCAAATAACTCAAAAACCGTTACAGATATCAAAATGTGACAAGGATAAAAGTGATCAGCATGACAAGATCTACATATCATGCGATTTGAAGAAAATCTGTTGACCCATTTTGGAGTTATTGCCCTTTTCAGAAAATTTTTCAAAATTTTAATATTTTTTATTTTTTTATCAAAGAAATTGTAACAGATAGAGGTCAACCTTAAGTTGCGAAAATGTTCACCATATCTACCCACCTAAAAATTTTGAAGAAAATCTGAATACCGATATAGGAGTCATTGCCCTTTATTGGTGTAATTTTCTTAATTTTATACAATTTGCCTTGTATTTCAAAAACGAATTGAAATAAATATTAGGATTTAATTTAAAAAAATGTTCAGTATGTCATGGACTACATTTTATCTTCATGATGGAAGTTGTCTGATGTGCCCGCACCTCATCCAGGATGGCTGCCAGCGGGGAATTAGTTAAACATTGGACCCTATGGGAAAACACATTAAAAGATCTTATCCTCTGAAATTACTTGGTCAATTGGAAACATACTTGGTGACAACTGTCCATAAGTGGTCCCATTTGAAGAATGCGTCTGGCAAGTCCGCATCTATTCCAAGATGGCCGCCAGCAGGGAACATAGTTAAACATTGGACCCTACTGGAAAACACATTCAAAGGCCTTTGTCTGTGAAACTACTTGGCTATTTGGAATCAAACCTGGCCACAATAGGCGTTTAGTTGTCTTCTTTAAAAAATGTGTCTTACAAATCTGCACCTCATCCAAGATGGCCACCAGCGGGGAACTATTTAACATTGGACCCTATAGGAAAACACTTTCAAAGATCTTCTCCTTTGGAACTTCTTGGCCAATTGGATCCAAACATGGTCACAACTGCCAGTTGTTGGCTCTCTTTGGAAATTGTGTCCGGCAAGTCCCAGTCATATCTAAGATGGCCGCCAGCATTGAACATATCATGACATTAGACCAAATGGAAAAGCATTCAAAGATCTTCCCCTCTGAAGCCGTAGAGCCAATTACAACCAAACTTTGTCACATTTGTCCTTGGATTGTCCCTTTTAAAAATTTAAAAAAACAAATGTGTTCGGAGATGTCTGTGCCTAATCCAAGATGGGCCCAATAAGAAATTAGTTTATCATTGGATCATTTTTGGGAGGGGTGGGGTCAGCAGCTACATGTACTTATCATGGCCTTTTTTATATTTGGTATACAGCATATACCGTCCGATTTGATCTTAGGTCTGTTTGCGGGCTTATATAATATTTGACATTAAAGGTAAATGGAAAAAAAATCGTAACAGTTTTTTTCTCGACAACTACTTATGATTTATTTTTGTTAATCAGCATCAGGTTGATGCAGAAGGCGGGGAAAATATTTTTATATTTATGATATCATTTGATATTTGCAGCATCAGCATCAGGTGCCAGGTTTTAATCTCAGGTCTGTTTCCCGTCTACTTAAGTTCATTTTGACAATTATGATCAATAGAGGAAATATTGGTGACAATTTTCTCAGCAATTTTTGGTATGCAGCATCAAGCACGACAGAGGGCCAATGCTGTTGGATTTCATTTCAGGTCTATTGCTCATCTGTTTTCTGTTTAAGGAAATCCGGTCATATGTTACAATGACCCACCCTTCAGCCAGTTTGTAATTACTTCTATGTCAAATGATTACCCAAATTATGCGTTGATTGATTTATTCATATGAAATTCATACATAACACCACAGACTACTACATGAAGAAACCGTTCGATTTTTATGTCTTTTAATTCTATCAATTACAACCTTACTATTATCAACTTATTAAAATTTTCCCGCGATTTCGCAAGCATCTTTTTAAAACGATTATTCTATTACGAAAATTAACATAATTTCAACAGTTCACGCCATGATCTACCTGGAAAATTGTTAAGGTTGGTGTTTAATACCAATCAATCAAAACATTAATCAAAAGAATCAATCAATTACCCAAGTTAAGGACGAATAGGGAATAGGGAATAGGTAAATGGTGAAAAGGGAATAGGAAATAAGGAAATGACAAACAGGGAATAGGGAATAAGTAAATAGCGAAATGGGAATAGGGAATATAACTTGATGATCGTTGTCAAATACAGGTAATTTTTTTATTTGTTCACTCTATACTGGTGAAATTTTACAAAATGCTTACGCAAAATGCTCAAACGGATTAAAAAGGTGGTAAAAATTGAATACAAAATATTAATGCAAGTGTTCAACTAAGTATATATTTATAACAGCGGAACCCGTAGTGGCTTTGTCTGGTACTACATCGGTATGAGTAAGGTACAGTACCATACTTCACAGGACTTATTATATGTCCTTGGCCAGATGAATCATTTGATGTAAGTCTTTCGTAGTTATTTATTTTTTTTAATCTACGCTTTTAAGCTCCAACTTTTATATTGCAATTTAAAAAAAATCAGATTTAAAATCACATTTTTCGGAATAGAGTTTTTTTAACCGGTATTTAATTATTCTGAATTTTCTGTTAAATAAATGTAGAACTCTACTTTGTTCGTAGTAAACAATTACTCACTAAAAGCGAATCAAACAGATTTGTTTTTTTCAGATTGTAGTAATATGTACGAAACAGATTTGGTTTTTTCCAGATTGTAGTAATATGTACGGTCCTATCACTCAACAAACTAAAGAAGTCAATACACTACATTAATGATAGGTGTATATCGCATTACAACGGAAGTATTAAAAATCACGATTTCAGTGGACAGATTACACCCCCGCCTTAATTCAAAAGTTTGCAATACAATCCTCTCCCACGTGGCACAAACAGAGACAAACATCGTGATTATTTTGTTAATTGTTTTGCAAATAGATGAATACTAGCTATAACATCTGGCTCTTTATATCAACGGTTATATGTAAAAGGAATTTCAATACTATAAAAATTTCATTCACATTAATTCATTTGATACATAGATTTCGACCTTTTCAAAACTAAGTTGTAGCAGAATAAATTGGTGAATTTTGCAGCAAGAAGTCAAATACTGTTATTGATTTGGAATTGGTTCAGCTTACTCAAGAATCCGATTGGTATCTTGCAGCGTATAATTAATATTTTCGTGTTTTAGTTTAACCAAAAACACATTGTGATCCGTTATGAGAATTCAGGTATTAATTTATGTGCTTATATCTGGAGCTTTATTCTGTTGCTATGGAAAATCGGAAAATATTGAAACAAAATCATTATCATATGAAGATGTAAAAGCAGCTTATTGCAACGAACTTTGTACGTAAGTATCCTTAATTATAACGTTAAATAGAGTATGATTTTGTACGAAAAAGAAGAATTTAATTACATACTATGTATAGTCATGATAGTAATGGTGTAAAACTTTTTATCCTAAGCCTAAATATTTTACGAAAGGATGTAGAGTAAATGAACATGAGACCACAACACATATGTTAACTCCAACTGTAATAATTTCAATGAGCTGCATAGCCATTTCGGAAGTTAATTCCCCATCAGCAACACTAGAAATCCACAAATTCAAAAAATGTTTAAAATGCTTAAAGTACAACGGCAGTTGAATACCGAAGAAACAAAGGAGTGCTAATTACAGAAAATCGAAGACACGACCAAAACGAGAATACAGGAAACAATGTCGTAAGACATCTACAAAAACCCAGAAATAAAACACAATTTTCAAAACCAAGGCACTCACAGTATGAACTCCCGTGAAACTGGAAGGCATGAGGTGCTACGGAAGGGTAAGCATGTCTTGCTCTCTTAACAACACGCGTCCCACTGTCAGTAAGTCAATCTAGATTAAAGTCAAAATCCGCGCAGTCAAATCTGCAAAGACATGAATCTAGCTGAAAATGTCCGCTTTCATTTTGGACTCTGACACGTCATACCTTTCAATGATGTTATGGTGACGCCCATATAATTTTTCTTGAGGAATAAAATTAACATAGGCTGAACAAATCGTGGCTTAGCAGCTTTAAGGACAGTGTTTGCATTATTCAAAAAAGCACTGTGCAAACTAATACTCGACAGTAACGAATCAACTGATAAATGTAAACGCCATAGGCTGGAGAGATAGGTATATTGTTGCCAATAAAGGGAAAGTTCACAATCGGGAAGTTAAAATCATCACGCTCGTCATATAACTTAGATTTCAAACGTCCATCTTCGTCAATATACAACAAAATATCTAGGTACGAAGCTGAAGAAGGTTTCCTTCATTTCAAGCTCATTGAAATAGATCTGATATAAATATTACTTTAAACTTCGGATTATAAAGAGAAAGTCAATCGTCTATGTAGCGGAAGCTGTAATAAAAGGACTGGGCTAAATGTTTTCTTTGTGTAAGCCCTTGTAAAAACTTCGCCTCATATGAGTCAAGGAAAGAATTTGCTAAATGTGGCGCACAGTTAGTTCCAATATGATTTCCTATTTCTGTTGGAAAACGCAACCTCCGAATTCGATAAAAATATTGTCGACATGCTTACATGCAAGTAATGCTTACCCTTCCGTAGCACCTGATGCCTCTCAGTTTCATGGGAGTTCGATAAAAAAATTCTAACATCTGGATTACGGCAGTTTCAGGGTACTTCTAATTAATCAGTATGGCTCTTAATTAAGAATTGAATGCATTATCTTGAAGTTTCATTGGGGTATAAAAGTGTTGACGGAAGCACATTTTAAATGAAGCGCGGTAGCACTTCATGTTGAAAATGTGCGCCTGGTCAACACTTTCATAATCCATATGAAACATCAAAATAATGCATTCAATTCTTATAATTTAAAACCAATTCATAAAAACACAAATTAATTAAACAGATGGCACATCATGTACTTTGGGATTCTATTTTATAAATTCATCCGCCACGCGGTCATATGATCGAATGTGTTTCATGGGAATTGCAACTTCACATTGATATATGATATGATACTCACCTATCAAATTGACGGAATTTGAATGAATATGGATGAAATATGTTTTGTTTTCCCTACTACTAAAAAGTTGTAACTGCGTTCCCCATTTTAGTGCAGAAAAATTGACTTATTAAATCTGCATTTTGTGTTTTCAGTAAACTTTATTAAATGGCAGGTTTGTATAAAGAGTAGAAAAGTCAAAAGTTTGAATGCTATGGCAATGGGTGTGATTAATTGAGGATGGCTGTTCAAGGAGATCTTTGGGATTTTTAAGAATCTACATCCGATTCACGCCGCTAGTGGAGTAAGCCTTATCACAGTAATTTTCAGGCCATCCCTGACTGCGATCAATTGGAGAGGAGCTGTTAAAGAGATTGACGACCCCGCCGTAAATCTCTGTTTTGATGGATTCTTATGGTTGTTTTCATTATCGGTTTTGATGCCAAAGGATATGCCAAAGGATATTAAACTGAAGTGTGATTTTTAACAATTTCAACCTTCGATATTGTAGTAGGGGTATAAGTAGGGCTTCCAGATAAAACAACGACAGGAGATTAACTGTCGATACCCGACTCCTTCAAAAGGCATTCGAGATGTTTCTTACACACGAACGGTGTTAGAAGCTTTGTCTACAAAAAGAACGACGTAATTTTCATGGAGGTTGGTCAGAGTAATCAGGGCCTAATCTGTAGAACATTTAGGGCCGAATTTCGGCCCCATTCCGAATGGACAAAAAACGTTATTTTTTCCAATTTCAAGGTATTAATTCACAATTTTGTTTTTGTCCAATCAGTCGTCAAAATGATTTTGTTAACATTAAATAGACTGGCACTTATCGGTTAGCGGTAAACCAGTCACCTGAGTGTTTATTTGACGAGGTCGTGTTAGAAGTTTCCAAAATCGACACGCAGTGGATTAATAACCTTATCAAGATACAGGAATTAGAAATGTTTTCAATAATTTATTACAAAACTCAGTTTTTACTACGCTCTGATCTTCAAATATATTGGGATTTCTGGGTTTCATTGTTGTTTTCAAGCGCGATACACATTTAATAACTTAATGTACCTGATCCAGACAGGCATTTTCGGGGTAAGGGGGGGGGGGGCGATTTTGCAAATACATAATTTAATCCTAGTGTTCGTGAAAATAAATTTCTTATTCTACTTGTCATGAAAATATATAATTTGAAAAATATTTTTTTGTTGCAAATGCAAATGAAAAATTTAATTTGACATCTGGTGGTAATAAATAATTTGTTTGAGATTTCCATGAAAAATAAATTATTTTTCGAAGCAAAATCGCCCTCCACTCAGAAATCAAATGGTCGTCCACTAAGTGACAAGTTTTGTGCTGTTTAATCAATCAAATTATGTTAAATAATTTCATTTATTTGTGTCTCTAGTCCATTGGAAGTTTTCAGGTAAATCTGTTGTGTTCAGTATACAATCAAAATAAATGCCATCCTTATAAATTACCTTTGTTTTTTAAATTATTTTTCCCTAGTATTATCTCTGTTGTATTTTTATATTAGAACATAATCACTCCTCCTCGACCAATGAAAAATCTTCATTTAGAGCTTTAATTCTTATAAACCAGACTTTTCTACGTGAATATAGAAGACTATAGGCAATGGTGGACCCTCTGACCGAAAAGAGATTGATGCCTCGGACTATGCTTATAACTGTTAGTAATGACAACTTCCTATCACAACAAACTAAAGTGTAGCTTGAATAATAAATAATGATAATGAAAATTGCACTTTGGAAGATCATTTTTAGTTTCCATTTTGCTTGAGCTTCACTTCACAAATGAAATACATTGATTTTTAGAGAAGGATGAAGAGAAGTTACATTCAACTTTTCTTTTCTTTCCTAATAATTATTTTTTCAATTCTCAATGGTGCACAATACAACCTTTACATGTATATTACTGCATGGAACAACTCGTGCGAATATCTCATTAGTTCAGTTCAATTGTTCGTTCTTGATTACAGTGAATTCAAATGATTGAATTTAATCAAGTCATAATTGATTTTGAAAATATCCTATGAAATATCTTGGAAGAGTGATTATGTTCTAAATTGGTCAAACAATGATTTGCCATGTTTTATTTGATAAACCCTTTGGCTTCGTCGCGGGGTTTATAGTCAATAAAACATGGCAAATCATTTTTTAACTTATACATGACTTTACTTTTAATGATTACATGAATAGATATTTCTGTTTTCTGATTGGTCGTTCACTTTCAGGTAATGTAAAATCGTGATAATTCCGCATCTAGAGTTACATTCTAAAATAGACCAACAACTGTCATGCGGAATGAATAGTAGTCATGCGGAATGTGATAGTGCATGGTCTTACCCTTAAAATAGAAACGAAAGTAGATGTTCTGATTGTTCATTTCATTTTACATTTTGTAATAGCACAATAAAATAAGTGTCAATTTTTAATTACGCCAGTTACTGAATTCCATTTTTGTTTTTGATTTTGTTGTTGTGAAAATAATTTTTTTTTTTTTTAATTTTGAGAATTAAGTATAAGTATTGTGGTACTAAAGATGTTTATTCATGTTACAAATCAATTACTGACTTTGTTATAAGTCGCCATCGTTATTTATCAACCCTCAAAATTTATATATTCACATCGCCTACGACTTGGTGAAAATTACATTATATTTGGTTGATAAGTCACGATATCTTCTTATGAAAAAGTCATTAATTGTATAATATTCTGTGATAATTTCAATTGATGAGAGAGAGAGAGAGAGCGACTGGTTTCTTTATAGGAAAATCACATTACTCTCCATTTTGTAACAATGTAAAGTCATCAGGACAGTCTTGGTACAAACTCATGTCCGTCTCATTTAAAGACAATGTAATAAAATTTATAAGCTGTTTTAAAAAGACTTGTTTATCTCCAATCATACAAATGATTGTAATGTGATAAGTTTTTGAACAGAATTGACAAGAGCCTAAATCCAAAATTCAAACAGACAAATTAGGTACAAAACCACCACAAAAATAGTCAACCGTAATGGTCCTGACTTTGTTCAGGCATTTAGATAGACCGGTTGTATGGCGCGCCAAACTTGCCCTTCCATCGCAGTAGTGTCCTGTAGCAACCTAACAGCAACTGCTATTGAAGGGTCTTAGACAGTGAAAAGAAATGTTTATATCAGTACTCAGTAAAAAGTGAATCAGGAAGTTCGGACCGGAACTTCAAAACATTCCAAAAGGGACTGATATTGAAGAACACTTTTTATACGACAGAAAAAAAAGAAAAAAAAAACGAAAAAAATTGTGGTCGTATGATGGCATAGTGCTGGTGTTGTCGGCGTCGTTGTAGTCATCGTTATCGGCGTCGTCGTCTGTAGACACTGTTTTTTCAATAACTGGAGTTCTAGTCGATCAATCCTTATGAAAATTTTGACAATGTTCACTTGCATAAATGGAAGACTGGAATTGGTTTTGGTTATTGTGGCCTCGTCCGTTTGTTCACATATTTGACTTTAAATATTAAATATGGACCTGTTAGTAATATATTGACCTCGGACTTCTTCCTCGGTCAATATAACCCCAACAGGTCCATATTTAACATACTGACAGAGTAAAAAGTCCATTATTGTTATATAGGCCATGGACTGAAATCACTTTCCGTGCACACCTCCCACTTCCCATCTGGACCGATTTTTTTTTCAGTCCTCCTATATCTCCTCTTCAAAATAAAACATGTTAACACGAACATAACCTGCACGCATGGACAGTATAGGGCCACTTTTATAGTACACCACGAAAAACTCTTGTATTTTCGTTTTAACTTAAGTTTAATCATTTAAGCTCCATAATTATTTAATGATAAGTAATATGTACTGAAATTTGGTACCAAATTAAAGCTAATTTGATATCCTTTACAATGCACTCAAGTTTGGGCACTTTACGCCATTTTTATGACCTAGGGATACAAAAAATATACCCCCCTGCAAAAAAATAGCGAAAATGACAATTTTAGGCTGTCAATTCCTTTCAGATGAACAACCCTCGTCATTTGATCTAGTTTTTATGCCTAACTTATCAGTTGTGATACAATGTTGGAAAATAAAACCATTTAAGTCCATAAATTTTTGATTTTCGAGAAAAATTTTTTGAAAAATGGGAATTTTCGGAATTTTCGATTTTTTCACAATTTCGACTTTCTGACTTTATGGTCGCAAAAATCTGAATATATATTTAATAATTGCCGTTGTAATAATGATTTATGATATGTTAGCAACAAATCGTGTGCAAACATTCTAGTTTCAGACGTATTGTAGGTTCAGAAATGTCAAAATTAGCACCCCGTTTTTGAACAGAATTGACAAGAGCCTAAATCCAAAATTCAAACAGACAAATTAGGTACAAAACCACCACAAAAATAGTCAACCGTAATGGTCCTGACTTTGTTCAGGCATTTAGATAGACCGGTTGTATGGCGCGCCAAACTTGCCCTTCCATCGCAGTAGTGTCCTGTAGNATGCAGAAGATCATTTAAGTAGATTTAAACTTTTTAAGAGGTCCCTTTTTGACTCTTTTGCTCGAAATTGTATGCAAAATGGGAATTTTCCGTTTTTCAGAATTTCTGCTGTTTTCACTTTGAGATGCAAATATTTCATGAAATTGATATGTAACTTGAAAATGTTGATTAGAACTAGACATCCTTTCAATATATATAAGTCATAAGAAAATATGTTTTTAAACATTTTAGAATAACTACAGTCTCATAAATTACAAATATATAACCCGTTACCACAATTATTCAACACAATTTATTTCATTTTATTCAGCTTGAAAAGCTTAAGCTTGTATAAAGGCCCAATAACATATCATTTCAAACACCAAAATAAACAGAGACTCCAATATATCACAAATAAGATCATGTGTGTGGTTAATGGGCAGTTATACAACAATTCAACTTTGAATTTTGTAAAATTCCGAAATGCTGAAAAATCCCATTTTTCACGAAAATCGCCCAAAATATACAATTTTACCCATATTTGGCGTTAAAATTGCATATTGCGATATATAAAATGCAATTTTTTGAAAGAAAGTAAAATATTAGTATGTTTTGTTGATATAAATGTAAGACATACATATTCTGGGGATTTTTAAGCACCATTTTCTTGGGGTAGGGGTAAAATTTTCGGTATTTAGAGTCACATTAAACACTCCTTGTTCTTCTAAGCATTTTTTTACAGAACTTATATATCGGTTAGAACAATCAATTGGCATATCTGCATATAAATCCTCCAGATTTGCAACATATAACTATTTAAAAGTGAATTTTGGACAAATCTGAAATGCTGAAAATTCCCATTTTTCATCAATTCTGTACAAAATATTGAGTTTAAGCTGACAAGTGGGACTTAAAATGACAAATCTTGATAAAAATTATGCAACATTGTTATATGCAATGCAGATTTTGTGTGCTTTGGTTATTTTGATGTGAATATAGTAAAAAAATTGACTATTATAGGGAAAATTTGTTGGGGTAGGGGTATTTTTTCCGTATTTAGAGTAACGTTATTTGTTCTCTATCAGTTTTTACACATCATTGAGTTTATGGTCTTCC
>MJUU01069966.1:0-23488 GCA_002080025.1 Modiolus philippinarum | reverse complement strand
TTTATGATGACCGGGTGAAATGGAAAACTTTTAAGGGAGTTTTCAATATATTGGAGGGAGGCTCCTAAAATTGTAAGATAATTAAGATGCCTGTTGTTATTTATTAAAGAATGACCCTTTTAACTGTTAAATGATGTTTCCAAGCACCGGAATTCAAACGAATAAGACAGTTTATATATGGTAAGCCATTCCCCATTTTGGCTTTCAAATTAGCACCGCTGGGGTTGCTGTCTTCAGCATCTCTTTTCTAAAGCTTTTACATATACATATATCCTCCCACTGGAATGACCATACATATATCCTCCCACTGGAATGACCATACATATATCCTCCCACTGGAATGACCAACAAAACACAAAGTTATTACATGCATTTACGGTGAGGATACGAATGCTGTTCCATCAATTATTTTCTAGATCTGGTAACGTACGGAAAAGCAAAACGAACGTAATTTCGCAGGAAACGAAATTCGGGAGAAAACGGTACAACCGCGGGAGGGCGGTAATTGGGACTGAAAAACAGTAGGCTCCCGCCAAAATTGGGAGGGTGGGCACCTCTGTTGATTATACTGATATAACATGTATACAATAATACATGCTGTAGCATGTTTAATGGAAAAAGCAAAGGACAAGTAAA
This sequence comes from Modiolus philippinarum, assembly GCA_002080025.1. NCBI lineage: Eukaryota > Metazoa > Mollusca > Bivalvia > Mytilida > Modiolidae > Modiolus > Modiolus philippinarum. Next base: position 22,852 of record MJUU01069966.1, on the reverse strand, counting down.
AACTACAAATTTAAAAATGTTTAAGACAAGAAGCATTTTTTCTACAATTATTAATGATTTATTTAGGAATAAACACACATAAAGAGACCCATATGCTATAAATTATGATGTATGACAATTAAGTGATGACATTACCATAAACACATTTTTTCATTTTTACCAGAAATCGGTAACTCACCTATCTGTTAAGGATCCTTTCTTTGGCCCCTGTGGAACCTCTTTAGGTTGTGGTTCAAAGTTTGCATCTTTTATCAAGTGTTCAGGCATACCCTGTGTATATGGATTCATGGGAGGAGGTCTCCATGTTGACCCTCCTTTAAACATTTTAAATTCCTCTGTTCTCCATGTGTAAGGAGTATCTCCCTAAAAAAGATATTGATGCATGATATTATAGAAGTTTTGAGTTTATTTCCATTTCGACAAATTCTGTCTCATCAATACAGATAAAATCTACATGTTCCAAAATAAAAGCAATTAGGGAAAATTCACTGCTGATATGAACGTTATTTCCTAAATATCTAGTTTTGTAAAAATTTTAAAGGGGAGTTTTAGAGAAGGGACTGACTGTTTCAGTGGTAATATGGAAAAATTTCTAAATTATGGTACTTTATTTTTCAATTTTAAGACAATATGCTTTGATTTGACTACAGAAGCCTTTGTTTAAATCAGCTAAAACTTTTGAGAGTTATATGCATGCTAGTCTCAGGGTCTGTATACTGTTTTATGAAATTTCAATATCTCATTCAAGAGATATTATACTTTATTATAAGACAATATTCATTTTCTAACTAAGCCTGAATTTCCACATTAAATATGTATACCTGTAGTATGTTGAACAATTTCTACATTAAATATTTATACCTGTAGTATTGTGAATAATTTCCATCTGTAGTAAAGATGTGCTGGACTTTGGTTGTCAAATAGAAATCTAAAACGTAATAGATATAGTCATTACTTTCTTTCTAATATATTGTTTTAAATGTGAATGCGATTGATCAAAGGATGGCTTCTAGATCCATTTTAAGAAATTACTAGACAATTTTGTGAATATTTGTGACAAATTTAAAAAGAAATGGTAAATATGTGTTTCAACTGAAAGAGTCTAAAGTTCTTGAAATTTGATTACAAAACATTTTGATCAAAGTTTTGATATACACCCCAAATGTACTTAATAAACCATACATTTTCATAAAGAGAAAAGCAAAGAATATGACATAATCTATGCAAGACAATATTTCATTTAAATACATAAATGTGTAAAAAGAATAGCAGTAAAAAACAATAAATATAAATAATACTTTAAATTCCTTATCTGTTTTGAATTTATAACTCTTTTCTTCACAAATATACAGTTTAATTTGATAATACAATCACATAAGAAGATAAATGTGAAGTGTCATATTATAACATAACTATAATGAACAGCATCATGATTAAACAGACCAAATCTTTTTTCTATTCATGATTACATACAATGGTTACATAAATAAAAGTAGAAAAAGATTTTAAAGACCAACACCAATTTACTTCCTGGTATAGGATAAAACATGCTAAAATGATAAAATTATACCTACCTAAACATTGGGTTATTTATTTCCCGGTTCATTATCATAGCTTCAAACATTGGTCCTTCTCTGACAACAAACTCTATCATTCGATGGATCACACACAATAAGTTTCTGAAACAAACAGGCCAATCCAAAAACATGTCACAGGGCCAAACATGCCCCACCATTAAATAAAATAATACTAGGAGTTGGTAAATTTGAAACAAATGCTGTGAATTTTTTTCAAAGCTATCTACACACTTGGGGCCCTTTTTTACTAACAATCTTAGACAAATATTAGTTGTAAGCCTTTGCAAGACATTTATTTAACAAAAGAGTTTTTGAAAAGCTGCATGTCTTTTAAATTGTTTTCAATTTCTGTTTACACTCAATGGAAACATGTCAAAATAGACATCCAAATGCTGCACAGTAATCATTGTATCGGTCTGATAATCATTGTTTACATTTAGAAAGAAAAGAAAGTGAAACCAAACATAATTTTTATTTTTATTACATGAAATGAAACAATTCTTTTCGAGTTGAAATTGTTTTGAATTTGACGTCAAATTTTTCCAACATTTCGTAGTGTGAATATTATACTGTTGTATATCACAATTTTCTGAAACTGAGAAAAATCGATTTAAAGTTTGAGGTCTATTTTTTCCAATCTGTTGGTAGAAAGTTGCATCAAAGTTTCAAAACGACATTTTGTACATAACAAGCAAGTAAAATGAATCTTTTAAATGATGTATATTCATTACATTAAGGAATTAATTCCCCCCTTTTTGGCTGTTGTAACATTCTGATTTTCAAAATCTTACACAAAACAAGAGGCTCTCAAGAGCCTGTATCGCTCACCTGGGTAATGGCTAACACAATTAGTCAAAATTATAACAACATTTAAGGTTCTCATTTTCAAATTTGTTTATAGACTGTTTAAGGGTCTCATTTTGAAGTTTGCTGATGTTATATGATTCCAAATTAAACTATGTTCCCCACAGGCAGATGGGGCGTAGACCAACTGTCACTTTTCTTGAAGACCATGTTAGGATCATTGTGCCTCACTTTGGTTCCAATTGGCATAGTATTTTCAGAGGAGATCTTTAAATGATTTCCCATTGGGTCCAAGATTAAACAATGTTCCCTGCTGACTGCCATCTTGGAAGCTATGCGGACATGCCAGACACATTTTATGAAGGGGACCAAGTAAGGACCATTGTGACTAAGTATGATTCCAATTGGCCATGTACTTTCAGAGGAGAAGATCTTTGAATATGTTTCCCTATGGGGTCCAATGTTAAAAACATGTTCCCTCCTGGCGGCCATCTAGGATATGATGTGAACTTGCTGAACACATTTTTTAAAAGGGGCCACGTAAGGACAATTGTGACTAAGTTTGGTTCCACTTGGCCCAGTATTTTCAGAGAAGATTTTTGCAAGATTGTCCAATTTTGGACAAAGTTCCCCGCTGGCGGCCATCTTGGATGACGTGCAGACTTGCTGGACAAAATTTTTAAAGGGGACCACCGAAGGACTATTGCGACCAAGTTTGGTTCCAATTGACGCAGTGGTTTCAGAGAAGATCTTTGAATGCTTTCCCATAGGGTCCAATGTTAAACCACGTTCCCTGCTGGCGGCCATCTTGGATATGATACGGACTTGCCAGACAAAATTTTTTAAAGGGGCCACCTAAGGACCATTGTGCCCAAGCTGTTTCAGAGAAGAGAAGAAGATGTTTGAATGAAAAGTTACGACATATGGACCACTGACACAGTAATGGCAAGAAGATCACCATGACATAGCCATGCAAGTCAGATACATAGGTTATGCAGGCATAAAAGCTCAGATGCTATTTCAATATTTATCTGGAAGAGACATTTGCATGGATAGCAAGCAGACTTTACATCATGATACTATATACAATTATTATTAATTTGTGAAATAAGTATAGTTTATGAAAGTATTTTTGCAAAAAAATGTAAAAGTTTGTATAAAAACACTTTTTTGCTCTTGATTATGAAACAAATAATTATTTCTAATAAAGTGATAACAGGGAATTTCTCTTAAACTTTAAAGAGAAAAGTAAAATAAAGAAGATTTGAACACAGAATTTAAAGGGAAATAACTCATAACCATATGGCATTGAAAAAAAAAATTTTTTGGTGAAAAAAGAGTCAATAACTACAACACAGGCAGTTGGATTTTCTTCAAAATTTCAGAATATGTAGACCTTGATATGCTGAACATTTTTGCAATTTACACTTCACTTCTATCTGTTACAGTTTTTGAAATAAAAAATAAAAAAAGCATAAATTTTGAAAATTTTATGGAAAAAGGGCTGTAACTCTAAGACAGGTTTTCCGATTTGTTCAAAAATTGCAGGGCAGATAGATCTCGTCATTCTGAACAATTTTACCCCATGTCAGATTTTTGATATCTGCAACGGTTTTTGAGTTATTTGCCAAAAACAGCAATTTACCCCTATGTTCTATTTTTAGTAACAGCAGCCATGTTGTTTGGTCCTCGAACTAACCGAACACATTTTTTAAAACTACATACCCTGGTGAAGACCCAGGCCAAGTTTGGATTAAATTGGCCCAGTGGTTTCAGAGGAGAAGATTTTTGAAAAAAGTTTACGACGGAAGGACGGACGACGGATGCCTAGTGATGGCAAAAGCTCACCCTGGCATAGCCAGGTGAGCTAAAAATGTTACAAGTCCTGGAGATGTAACATTATAGCAACTACAGGGTTGAACTTTCTTACGATTTCACTACATTTGTACCCGGATGTTCATGCTTTTCTAATGGACAATGGAGATATAACATCGGGGGTACCCTGAAAATCATACAAAAACTCACTAATGTAGAGTGATCTCACCATAAAGAGATAGATCAGTATAAAATTAGCCCGACTGCATTGTTATCTCCAATTTTTCAAAAAGTGGAGTTATAACAGTATAATATTCACACAACGGTTTATCTTGTTGTAAGGACTGGGGCTGCAGAAGTTTAAGCAATACTTAAATAAAATTCATGATTTGAAAGGGATTTGGAGATTAATATAAACTTCATTCTGGGGTTTTTGTGTTTAAAGTCTGCATCTGAATAAGTGTAGATAACATGTACTTGTTCTTTCCAATGCAGTTACAGCTAAGCCTCATCCTATGGAGCCACACCCTATGGAGCAATACCTTCATTTGAGAATCTAAGATAATTTTTATTTCATTCACCTTTACTCATTTATTCTAAGATAAAGAAAAATGTGCATGAAAGTGTTTTTTTACAGGTTTGACTTCTGTTAAGGAAAAAAGTTACTACTTATATGTATATACTACCATTAGTAATTACACATTTGTACTAAACAACAGTATATTGTAAATAAGTATGTAAAATAGTACTAACTACAGGAGGCACCATTTCCCCAAACTTCATCTAGAAATCATCGAGGTTTAAGAACAGAAAGGAAAAATCCCAAAATAAGAAAATTAAGCTAGCAAATTAATGTAAGTTTCCTCAATTATATTTCTCCTGATATGGAGAAGAAAATCTTTTGATGTAACATAATGTGGCCTGTGAAAAAGTATGTATTTCTTGAAAATGCTTAATAGACCATATCCGAGTTCTGGTATTTAGATTCATCAGCTGTTGTTTGTAGGCCCTACGTCATAAACGTGTCCGCCCAATGTGACCAAAAATGTACGGTACATCAACATCAAAGCAAATTATGACGTAATTTTTTCTATACTGTGACGTTGTCTGGTAGATCCTAATACTAGAGCTACAATCTATTGCAGGAACTTTCTGTGAAAATTGCTGGACCATATACATGTATCAGACCAAACTTTACCAAATATTATTTTGGGCCTTCATTCTTTAGCCAAATACTCCATCTTATACCTTAGCATGCCATTCTCTGTGTTGGAATAATTAAATACTGAAGTTACAGTACATTTGGGTAAATCAAAGTAAATCAAAACATGAATTGAGCATGCATCTTTACACAATGGAATGGAAAGATACATATTTTTGGTCAGATCTAGACACTTGTCACCAGTGTTCATATTGTTAATTTATGAATCTGAATTTTGCAAAGATCCCTTCTGCACCAATACACACACAAATGAGTATTTACACTAAGGTGCCTTTTCAATGCAGCCAGACTAGGGCATTCACACATATTTTTCAAATTGATCAGAAAAATGAATACTGATATCACTGTTAAAGCAATGAAGGGATATGGAGTAAATGCATTGTTCTACCTGAAATGCCAAATGGTCAAATCTTGGGTTTTATCCCATGTTTTATTTTTAGTAATATTTTTTCACTGATAATTAAATACCAGTTTAACAAAGACAACTTTGTGATGAACAGGTTCTCAGAATTGTAAAGCTATATAAAGGAGAATTTCTTGTTATTGTGCAGGAAAGTAAGACAAAAAAATATATTTATAATGAATGCACACAACATCTGTTTAGTATCAAATCATGCAAATAAAATATATCTTTATCCACAAACCATGGTATAAATGCCCTAGGTAATGTTTTATAATCTATGTGTCCCTCCATCCTATTTCTTTTAGGAAGATGATAAATCTAAGTTGATTGTGAACGAAAAGTCTACACTAAAACAAACATAGAAAGTTTTTAACTGTTAAGGAGACATAAAATAAATGCTATTGCTATTTAAACCTTCTTTTTGGCAAATTTACATGCATTTTACTGTTATTTGCTTCACAAATATAGACTATAAGATGCCTTGACCATTTGCACTGGAACCAAAACTTATAATACTTGACAAACTGACCTATTTACAATAAAGGGCTACGCCGAGCGCAGCATGATACGATCGCAGCATGTCGACCACTGAAATTTCAACAAAAGTAGTTTAAAGTGAATGTGGACACAGTAAAGAGCTTGACACAATAATTAGATGGACACAAAAAGAAGCAAGACACAGTTATTAGCTAGAAACAAAATAGGGAAAAAACCCTTTTGATTATTTACTGATAAAAAGCCGTAAGAGCTATTCAAAATATGTACTATCAACTAAAACTTTACATCCGTAGAAATTCAAAGAAAAAATCGATCGAAATCTGATGAAAAATAAAGAAATGACACATTTAGAAAAATTGCAATTTTGGCCCCTTTGACCCCTTGTAGCTCCAAAACAGTAAGAGCTACAAAAAATCCGTTGACATACTACTGAAAGCTTATATAAAGAGGAATCCAAAGAAAAAAATCCCATCGAAATCCGATGAAAACTAAAGATTTGACATATTTAGAAAAATTGCATTTTTGGCCCCTTTGACCCCTTGTAGCTCGGAAACGGTAGGACCTACAAAAAATCCGTTGACGTCTTCTGAAAGCTTAGATCACGAGGAATCCAAAGAAAAAAATCCCATCGAAATCCGATGAAAAATAAAGATTTGACATATTTAGAAAAATTGCATTTTTGGCCCCTTTGACCCCTTGTAGCTCGGAAACGGTAAAACCTACAAAAAATCCGTTGACACACCATTGAAAGCTTAGATCAAGAGGAATCCAAAGAAAAAAATCTCATTGAAATCCGATGAAAAATAAAAATTCTACATAATCTGCAAATTCGCAATTTTGGCCCTGTTCGGCCCCTCATAGCTGGGAAAGGAAACAAGTTACCAAAAATCTAATAGCTGAGTGCTATATTAATTTTTCGCAAGGAATCCATTGAAAAAAGCTGCATCAAAATCGGACTTAAAATAAAAAAAAAATTTTTTTTGAGATTTGCCCCTGTTGGGCCCCATTTATCTCGTGAGTGGTACATGCTACATGAAATCCGTTGGCATACTCCAGATTGGAAATTTCCTCAGGAGCACACTGAAACAAACCCCATCAAAATCCAATAAATAATAAAGATTCTACAGTCAAATATGTGAAAACACCTCATTTAACCCTTTTTTGGCCCCTAATTCTGAAATGGGTGGGGCCAAAACCTAAACGAAAATAACGTTTCTCAAGAATGTTCCAAGAAACATCATACTAAAATTTGGAAACAATCCATCCACTAGAACCAAAGTTATGCTGTTCACAGACACGAAAATACCTAATTTTACCCCTTTTTGGCCCCTTTTTTGCCTCTTTTTCAAAAACAGGTTGGGCAGGGAACACGAAATTAAAACCCGGGCTTATGCTTGTGCCAACAAACATCATACTAAAATTTGATAACAATCCGTTCACTAGAACTAAAGTTATGCTGTCCACAGACGCCGACGCCGACGCCATACCATAATACGACCGCAAAATTTTTGCAGTCGTATAAAAATGGACAATGAACAGAAACTTTAATTCATAGTTTTAACTACGTAAAATGTCAACTTTAGATAGATGGATAGATGCCATGATGTGAACGATTGACAAGCTTGATAAATCTATTGATTTTTTTATCTTAAAAAACTCAAGTCTGACTTGTAAGTACTAAAAGAATTAACATGCCAAATATGGTTTTCCTACTGGATATAGTTATTGACTATAGTACTTTCACATGGCCACTGGACCATGAATTAAAGCCACATGGCAATTCATCAGGTACTATCAAAGACAAATACATGTACATGTGTCAAACTTCATTCACCTTTCACTTAGTGTTATTAAAATATCAAAATGCTCACGAGGGCCTGCTTTGCTCAACTGTTGAACTTTATTCCTCACTGGCAGCCATTTTGGATGGGGTCTGGACTTATTGGTCAAAGGGACCATCTAAGGACAATTGTTCCTTAGTTTTGTTTTTAAATTGTTAAGTCATTTTAAAGGAAAGGACCTTTAAATGCATTTCCCATGTTCAATGTTAAACTGGTAGCCATCTTGGAGGTGATGAGCACTTACCTGACACATTTTTCAATGGGAACAGCCCAAGATTGTTAAGGCTAAGTTTTGTTCCAATTGGCCAAGCACTTTCAAGGATAAGATCTTTTAATATCTTTTCCCATAGGGTCTAATGTTATATTGAGTTCCATGCTTGCAGCTATCTTGGATGAGGTGTGGACTTGCCAGAGACATTTTCAAAGGGGAAAACTCAAGGACTATTATGACCAAATTTGTTTCAAATTGACTCTTTGGCTTCACTGGAAAAGTTATTTGAATGCTTTCCCATTGGTTTCACTTTAAACATATGTTTCCTGTTGGCAGCCATCTTGGATATAATACACAATTTTAAGGGCAATTCCAGGCAAATTTGGGTCCAACTGGTCAACTTCTTTCAGAGAGGATCTGAATGTGTTTTATCATAGGGTCAGTGTTAAAACAAATTCCCAGCTTGTGGCTATCTTGGATGAGGTAGCACTTGCCAGACATATTTTTAAAGGGAAACATCCAAGGACTATTGAGACCAAGTTTAGTTCCAATTGGCAAATCAGTATCAGAGCAGATCTTTGGATATGTTTTCCCATAGGGTCCAATGCTAAACTTATTTCCCTGTCAACAGATTTCTTGTAGGAAGTGCAGATTTGTCTGATGCAATTTTTTCAAAGAGACCATCCCGTTTATTGTGACAAAAGTTTGGATGAAATTGGCCTCCTCGCTTCAGAGGAAAAGATATTTTTGAATACTTTCCTATAGGGTCCAATGTTAAACTAAATATGTTTACCACCAGAAGCCATATTTGTATGTAATGCAGACGGATACATTTTCATGGGCACAAACTAAGGGCAACTGACCAAGTTTGGTCTGAATTGGACAAAAAGTTTCAAAGGAGATCTTTGAATTTGTTTTCCCGAAAGAGTCTAATGTTACAAAAAAAGAAAGTTCTTGAGAAACTGATTTTTTTTTTAGTTCCGAATCAAAATAAATTATACAACTTGTTTATCTTGAGATATTATTTCCCTATTTTTAGATGCAATATATTAATAGCAGAAACACCCACAGGATACCATAAAGATATGAATAACGGTATAAAAGAATGTTCATTTTGTTTTTATCATCATGCAAAAGATGAATTGAATGCAAAAGATGAATTGAATACAGCTGATGAAAGAATAAGGTTTGAATGAGGGAAGAGTGATGTGTTTTTTACAAAGAGCTTACAACCATTCAATAAGACTCAAATTGTAATTTTGTCTTAGCCTCACTCTCAGTACTTCTCTAATCTAAATTTTTTCTATTGTTAATTAAGAGTTTGTTCTCTTATGATAGTGTTCATTATTTCTTGGTTTGTAGGCGTCATGTTTTTTCCGTTTCAACAATACATAAGTAACTGTACACAATTTCCTTATAAACCAAGTTTAGTTCCAATTGGTACAGTTTCATAGCAGAAGAACTTTGGATGTGTTTTCCCATATTTTAAATTTTCTTTATGTCAAATTTAAAGCCTTTTTGAGATTGCTCTTTCGGTTTCATTTTGTTGTCGGTATCTCAAGAAATATTGCTAACTTGTTTTGATATTCGACAAGGCATACCATTAAATATATTATATACTGTCAAAACATAATCTTGTGACTGAAAGTTCTTAGCCTTGTAAGGCCATACAAAATTAATTGATTGGTTCTCAGGCAATTTTTCATTTAATTTGATGAGGTAGGGAGGTGATTTTTTTTATCTTTTTATTTGCCAAAAATTTATGTGGCAGCTTTTTACATTGTAAAAACCACCAAACATGTAGTGAGGGAGGTGATTTTTTGTTTTTATTTCATTGAAATGGCAAAAAATAGGGTCAATGAGGGGCTTTTTCAAGCCACAAACTAGATGAGGGAGGGCCTGTGAACCAATAAATTATTTTTATGGCCTAAACCAATTTATTTCAGAGACCAATTTATTTTCACAGTATTCAAGAGCAATACAACATCCCGAAAATAATTTGTCACGAATATTTCTAATCCTTATATAAATTCATCCTTAGAAGTAGAAAATCGTAACAATTTGTCATCTAAAACGTCACCAGAAGGGACAAAATGAAAAATAAGGTATCTGGGATAAGTTGGTTTACAGTAATCTGAGTTCCAATAGATCACAAATCACCTTTATTGAAATTTCAGACCTTGTTAATATATGCAGACATTTTCCATTGTCAAAAGTGGACTTCACCGGTAATGATAATTGTATATATAGTGAAATGAAATAATCATTTTGGGTAAATGTTGAATGCATAAAGGTGATTTGTGCTCTAAAGTGAAAAATATTAGTATGGTTTTTGATAAAGGACTTGTACAGTACATTTGTACTTGTGTAAAACACCAAGTAATTCAGTTTCTATGTCCATAGACTCTTTCATCAAAAATATTTAACCCTTGACAGAGAAATGCTTTTATTCAGTCATGGGTTCTGCACATTCATAAATTACTGCACTGCCAGATCACTGAATGTTTTGTGATAATCCTAATATTCTATAAGCTTCAGGTAGATAGACACTGTTTCACATCCCACTGAATCATCCGTATGAAAAATAAACAGCCGTAAGCGGAGTCGGTTAGATTTTCAGGCAGGACACTGATTTGGCAGCTTTTAGTTTGTGAAGTTTTACTGATGCAAAGTCATATTTTGCACACTTAGCCATCCATTTAGCTGCTTTTTCCAGCGAATATTTTGTTACGTCAGAAATTTTGTGAAATACATGTACACTGTATTACCTGTACTTTACATTTTAAACAATTTTTTTTTTTTACAAAACCATCAAGTTTCATTTCTATCAAGCTAAAAATTGCTTTTCTTTTTTTTCCAAAGCATTTTTTTTATCAATTTAGATGAAAAATTGCAAAAAACAAAAAAAATGCCTTAAATGTAGAGAGAACAAAAAAGCACTGTGACTAATACTTTTTCATGCAGATTTCGTTTTTGTAGATCTTTAAATGAGCCAATTTATAATAAAATCTTACTGCCCATCGTTCCAGACATCTGGTTCACAGCACATGCTTATATTTATACACAAATATTGCATAAGATATAAATCAATGATTACTTCCTTCATCTTAGATAATGGTAATTTTCTGTCAATTATAGATGTAAATGGAATGACTAGAGTAACCAGTTGTACAATGCTTGTAAATGGAATAATATGCTATGATGAAAGAAATAGGAATTTCAAGGGTCAAAACATGAATTACATTGTCGATATACTGCAAAAATTATGCTTTCCGGCAGTAAGGAAGTTCAATACTTAAATTAAGTCAGGATACAATATGACATACATGTAATTGTTATATAATCATCACATGTTCAACACTGTATGTTAAATGAAGTTTTTTCATTACCACCTAGTTTTTTTCTTATTTTTAAAGACTAAAAATCTTTTAACTAAATTAAGGATTATTGTACAACTTAAGTTTTCTTAAGCTGTTTCTTAAGATAACAATAATGAATTTATAATGACTTCATGCACATGTATGTTTGACTAAAATCTTTTTACGATTTCAGACCATTTGTTTATCATATATGATAAAAGGCGATTGGTTTATACATGAATGTAAATTTTTTATGTCACAATTCATTCTGTAAAGAACTATATTTCATGCATATTCATTAAAATTCCATCAATTTGATAGGTGGACATCGATCATGTGGCATATCAATGTGAAGTTATAATTCCCATGAAACACATTTGACCACATTACCACATGGCAGATGAACTTGTAAAAATAGAATCCCAATGTAAATGATGTACTTATGTTTAATAAACTTGTTTTCTATATATATTTCGGTTTTAAAATGTTTTATACAAAATTTGAAAATTTGCCATTCAATTTGACACTTTTCATATAGTTTTTAAATCTTGAACAATTACATCTTTTAAGCAATAGTGTAAACATTTACCAAGTTATATGTAAAGATAGAGAGTAAGCCGTATGAAATCATCACTTCCCTCCTGAATTATTGATTCATTATCCAAGGTGTCAATGTTCCATTTAATAAGGCATCAATTGATCCCCTGCTACCTCAGGGACTCTTTTTTTCTTTGACAGTCATTATATTCTATACACTTTTGCAAACCAAAGTCCTGATTTAAAGTAGATCAACTTGATTTAAAAATAATCAGCTTAGACAACACTCCTTTTAATAAACTTCATTTTATAATGGTTAAGGTAGTCCCATATTTATAAATCAAAAACAAACTCATTTAAGGAAAAAAAGCAACACGCAAAATACATCTTTGAACTAAAATATTATACCCATAAAAAAAGAGCCCATAAATAGCCAGAAAATACTACAGCAAGAGTGGCTTAGATGCGAGGAATTCTAATTTTATAACAATGAAATCCATAAGCTTATAAGAGATCTGTTGGATCAAAATAGTTTTGCATTCATTGCAAATGCCTCTTAAGTATATTTTTTTCAAATGAAAGGTCAATAGATCATTTCCAAAATATTTTTAAAAATATTTTTTTCAACGGAGTTTACCCTGAAAGGTTACAAAACAACCTAGCTTTCTATGTAAACCACATGGAATTATTTTTTTCAATCCAAATAAATCCCAAACTGCTTCTCACTACAAAAATAATCCATTTAATAAGTCACATGGAATACATCCAGTTGCCATGGTAACAATTATTGACTACTACTCATATTTTCCAATTTTCAATTTTAGCAGTAGAAGTACACTTTGTAGTTGATTTTCTTATAATCATAATATGAAGCTGTGTTGAACCATTGCAGTATCCACCATGTCTTTCGTCTGTGCTGAGCCCATTCTTCTTCTTTATAAAATAACATGGTATTTGCCTAACTTAAACACAACCATCTTAACAAGAAATTAAATATACCTTTCTGTAGGAATTACCACTTTCACAACAGCCTTGGCTAAAATCTGGAGAATCGCATTTGAAAAACCAAATTAAGCTCATTTAAGTATGGTTTCTTTCATTTTACCCCTGATATTTTCATTTTTCATTTCTCAAAAAGTAAGGATTGTTAGACTGTCAGCCTTTTTTCTGTTTTTGCTTATTTTTTTCAATTAATTTTCTGATTAAATGAAAAATGAAACGAACAGAGGATTATGACATTAAATCAATAAAAAACAAACAGAAAAATATGCATATCATTTTTTTTATGACAAAGAATAATTCATTCAGTAATTTTAAATGTTAATATTTTCAAAATATGTTTTTCCAAGTAATGTGTTATATGTTTTAAATGCTATATGATATACTGGTTCCTTAAAGTGAGTCTAATATGAAAAAGAATCATTTGTTTAAATGTGATTTTGTCTCATGTGCATTTAATCAATGGAGCTCCTTTATTTTTACTGTTTTTGCAATGTAACTTCTAGAGCACCTGATATCAAACTATTGATCTGATTACTTGAACCCTTAATCTTCAGTGATGTAAATTATTTGTTAAATGGAATTTTGAAGATAAGATTTTCATGTAATTGATATTAAAATGTATTATCTTCCTTGTTGATCACATGTTATATTCAAAGATTGTGTATGCAATACCCAAATTTTACACAAAAAGACAAAAGTATATGCTGATTCTAGATTTGAATTGTTTAGTCAACCATGATACTGTCCTATTAGTAGAAAGAAAAAAATAAAATTCAAGAACAGTCCTAGACAGGCAATTTAGTTTAAATTCTATTTTTACCGAGATTTTAATTAAAATCAGAAGTTTCTTGAAAGACACAATTGAAAAGAATCCTAAAAGATAATTTAAATCTAACGATCCTTCCATGTACAATTTACTGCCTTACCAAACAGTTTATACCTGAAATATTAATTAATAATACTCTAAACCTTTCTGAAATTACCTTGTCAATATCCTCGTCTTTATTTGGGGGCGGTATGTTCCCAAAGCCTCTTCCTCGTCTGTGTCGCCTGTCATGTGGTTGAGCATTAAATGGAAGCCCCGAGGGAGGTGGTGGTTGTGTCAATTCTGCTAAAGCTGGTGGTATATAAATCGGGTGTGGTGGGACAGGCACAGGCTTGCCCCACCCTAACTTCATTTCATAATTCATCACATCTTTTCCTGTTATTAGATTTTTTCAGGTACCAAAATAGAAACAAAGCACAAACTGGGTTATTTTCATACATACACATAAAATAGTTTGATCAAGAAGCATATGATATATACCATGAAAATTCAATTTTTTAATAATATTCACCTCTTCCTGCACAAAATTATTTATTAGAAATTTTGCTCTCAATTTTCACAAGAACTGTTAATCTAGTTATCCAGTTATACCAATGAGATGTCTTTCAAAGTTCTATAATATTTGATTTAAAATCATCTTTTGTAAAAATTCATGTTTTAATAAACAAAACATACCGGTATCAGGGTTGTAGACACGAAAAACATGATTGTCTAGATATGGAAATAACATTTTAATATTCATGTCTTTTTCATACACAATAGTAATGCACATATACATGTACATACATGTATATTTGTAGTCTCCACAGTGGCACAACGTCCAAGTTCACTTGCTCAAAGGAGTCAATACAGCTCAATTTTTGAAACTATCACCTTTTGTTGCAAAAAAACTTTTTCTGTTAACAGACTTGAGCTGGATGTTTAAATCACCCAAACCAGACATAAACTTATCAACTTTTTAACATAAACCTGGCCAAGCCATTGTCATGAATTAGTATTGACCTCCAAATAAGTTGGGTTATGGATATTTCAGTGTAGTTTTGAAGAGAGAGATTGTAAACGATGAAAATTAAAACAACTTCTAAAGAATAACAGTACATTATTTGAATGTCCAGGGGCATCAATAGTAGATTTGACGAAAAAAATGCAGTTTACAGGCGACACGCAGCTGATCCTATAAACAGGTATTTTTGAACGTCAAATAAAAATTGACGCCCCTGGACATTCAAACAATGTTCTGTTATTATGATTCTACTGCAATTTAAACATTTCATGTCTTATTTATATTTAAAGTAATTGTAAGTGGACAAGGAACCAGATTAGACAGAAAACCTGCTTTGTCCGAGGCATGTACATAGTGCAATTGATGGTCAATTCTGACCAATCAAATGATCTGTTACATAAATGTTGCATTAGAATGCTATATTGAATCGTTGGGGCTAGGTAAGTTGAAGACCAGTTTATGGTTTCTGTTTTAGCCAATCTTACCCTTTATACTATTTAAGGCTCTTTCACCATCTTTTCTGTTCATGAATGCCACAAAACCACAGTTTCTATTACGAGCTCTTTCATCATCTGTACGTGGCCACATTATTTTTACACTGGCTAAAGGTCCATAACGACCAAACAATTCACATAACTGTTGTTCAGACATCTAAAAAATATCAATTTATCATCAATTGTAGAATACTATAGAATATATAAAAAGAGGATAAAACATTGATAAGGTTTGTAAAGGATACATGTAACTAAAAACACAAATATCATTAGCAATTATTGCTGATATTTCTGTTTTCTTGCTAGACATTGTTGATACATGTATTTCGCTGATACATTTTAAAATGCAAAAAAAATGTCTTTTTCTGAAACTTTATTATACCAATTTAGTGCCTACAAAAACGAGATGAATCCTAACTGCCTAGTTTTCAAGAATGCTCTATGGAAATCTTGTAGAATTTAGCTGCCATGCCTATATGGTTCAAGAAAAAAATCAGTCTCTGATTATTTGATCTTTAGCAATGAAATTTAAAAATTAAACAAAAAATGGCAAAGTTTTAGCATTGTACTACCTGTTAAAACATTTTCATTTTAAATACATGATTGCTACCATTAAATTAAGCACATCTAATACACAACCAACTCATAACAGAAGAACTTTAAGCAAACATGATATAGATTGCACAGAATTCCATTAACTTGAAAAAATAGTCTAACAAATCTGCAATGGACAGAGTTTAACTTGTTGTAAAAGTTCTTCTTGTCCATTTATTTTGCTTACAATCTGTTTCCTTCCAGTAAGTTATCTTAATGGGTACAATGTATATGTATTGTATTATACAGACTGAACCATAAATATAAACAATATCACATGGTCATAAAATCTTTTATTCAACTTTATTATCATTGAAGTAGCATGTTCATTTATTTGCATTCAAAGCTGAGATCCAAAATTTATACCTAACACCTACAATCTTTCAAACATTCTTTTTTGTGCACTTTTTTTCTATTAGAAGTAGCATTCAATCATCAAATAATTGAAAGTTTGCACGGTCAGTGGGACTATGTTAAATAATACAACAGTGTTGTCATTTTTCACTTCATTTTGTTTTGGAAAGGAATATAAACTAGAGAATGTCGACACTGGCGTTGTCGGAAGGGCTCCGCAATTTCGATCCTGAAACTCTGGGAAAAAGTAAAAATCAGATTGGTGTGGATTCAAATTCTGTTTGACACACTAATGTGTTGATACAGTAATTTGCTGGATACAGTGATTTCTTGAAGTTTTACCAAACTATTTCATTTCTTAGCTTCAGACTAAATATCAAGTCATTTAAAGTTCAAAATCAAAGTATCAGCAAAACAGAAAGTAATTCAGTGACAAACCTTTAAGTCACTCAAACAATACAAATCATCATTTCCAAGCTTCACACCAAATTTCAAACCATTCCCTTTTGTAGGAACCAAGGAATCTGTGACGAAAATTTCTCTGATAGTAAAAAATCAAAGTATCGGCAAACAGGGAGTGGATGCCTGACAATGTTGAAAATTGCTTACACAATACAACTCATTATTATCAAGCTTCAGACCAAATTTCAAATCATTCCCTATGTAGAAGCGAAGAAATCTGTGACGAAAATTTTGTTCACAGAAAAAAAATCAAAGTATCGGCAAACAGGAAGTGGATACCCGACAAACTTGAAAATTGCTTACACAATACAAGTCATCATTTCCAAGCACCAGGCCAAATTTCAAATCATTCCCTAAAGTATAAGCCAAGAAATCTATGACCAAACATTTGTTAAAAGTAAAAAAATCAAAGTATCGGCAAACAGGAAGTAGAAGTCCGACAAACTTGAAAATCGCTTACACGATACACCTCATCATTTTCAAGCTTCAGACCTAATTTCAAATCATTCCCACTTATACAAGCCAAGAAATCGTTGACGAAAATTTCGTTCAGAGAAAAAAATCAAAGTATCAGCAAACAGGAAGTGGAAACCGGACAAACTTGAAAATTGCTTACACGATACAAGTCATCATTTCAAAGCTCAAAACTATAGGGCACCTGCATCTCGACAGAATTTGGGAATTAAACCATCACTTTTGATAATAATCATACATTCTAAAAATGTCAATGTACCAACATTAGTACAACTTCAGAAGAGAAAGGTGTGCTGGCTCACATGTGATATAGCATACACTATCCAATCACAATAAATAGCAATACTATCTGTACAAGATGACAACATTTTCAAAGTCCTTTCTTACTTTGAAAAATGGCAAAAGTAGCAGAAGACGCATAAAGCAGCATTTCAAATAAACATATACACTTACATTACAACAATGTGACACAATCTGTTTCAGTAACTATTCAGTCAAATTTATAATGGACTGTGAGAATCCCCTTTTAAAATGTAAATCTACACAACATATCTTTTATAACAAAACTTTTATCATGAGATTTTTTTAGATCAGTTTCAGAAATTTGCACTGAAAAAATGTTTCCAGTTTTGTGTAATATGATCAGATTATACATGTAGTTGACCTGAAAGTAAATTATTTTTTATACTTACTTATATTTTATTTTTATAATTAAACTGTAACAAATAATTCTGAAATTTTTAATATTGATCTCCAATATTTCATTATATCTCCAAGACAGATCAACAATCTTTTTACTATTGACATCACAAGAGCTATCTATCTCCCTTGAGCATAATAATTGTGGGACTAAAAAGATGTGGAATTGAAATTACTTGTACCAAAAACATTTTATCGTACACTTTTCATATAAAATCGTTTTTTTCAAAAGATTATTGGGAAGCTATGTCTCACCCAATTTCAATGAAATTTTCACAATGAAATTAAAACATAGGTAATCAACGATTACAGAGTTCGCCTCGTTATGGCACATTGTCAGAGTAACCCAATTTTGCCTGGATGCTGATCTACCATCCATGATGTATGCATATGTAAGGTTACAATGATCCTACCATGTATAGTGACTGAGATCTGAACTCATCCAAAAACTTGAATGTAAATCAATCAAGCATAAAATATAGGTCAAAGTGACCTAATTTTGCCTGGATGCTGACCTACCATCAGAGTGGCATGCATATGCAAGGTTACAAGATCCTACCATGTATAGTGACCGAGATCTGAACTCATCCAAAAACTTGAATGTTAATTAATCAAGCATTAAATATATGTCAAAGTAACCTTATTTTGCCTTGATGCTGACCTAACATCAGAGATGCATGCATATGCAAGATTAGATGATCCTACCATATATAGTGACTGAAATTTGAACTCGTCCAAAAACTTGAATGTAAATCAATCAAGCATTAAATATTAGGTTACATGATCCTACCATGTATAGTGACTGAGATCTGAACTCCGACGTAAACTTGAATGTAAGTTGTTCAAGCGGAAAGTGTAGGTCAAAGTGACCTAATTTTGCCTGGATCCTGACCTACCATCAGAGATTCTTGCATATGCAAGGTTACATGATCCTACCATGTATAGTGACCGAGATCTGAACTTGAACGTAAACTTGAATGTAAGTCGTTCAAGCGGAAAATATAGGTCAAAGTGACCTAATTTTGCCTGGATGCTGACCTACCATCAGAGATGCATGCATATGCAAGGTTACATGATCCTACCATATATAGTGACTGAGATCTGAACTCGGACGTAAACTTGAATGTAAGTCATTCAAGCGAAAAATATAGGTCAAAGAGACCCAATTTTCTTAGAGGCTGTGAGATAGCCCAAGATGCATCTGTATACAAAGTTTGATGATCCTACCCTTCATAGTTACCAAGATATATACCTAAATGCAGACGCGGACGTAGACGCGGACGCCGGGGGTACTCCAATAGTCCTCAACTTCGTTGAGGCGAACTAAAAATGCTTATTTGATTGATTGTTTGGTGTTAAATGCCAACTTAAACAGAATTTCAGCTATACTGTGGCATGAGCTTCTCATTTGAGGATAATTTTGTGAATTAAAGTTTTATATTTAGAGTCACTGTTCCATTTTATTGCCTATCTGTGCAAGTAAAATAGTGACGTCAAATTTTTACTTTCTTTCTTTAAAACTTCATTTCAGAAGATTTTACTTATATAATAGTAAAATTTTGAAATATTGAGTTCAATGGTGAAAATTTTATTGAAATAAGTAATGGTCTGTTGGTAGTATTTGGAAAAAATAACAAGAGGCTCTCAAGAGCCTGTATCGCTCACCTGGGCCATTGCTGACAAATACAGTCAAAAATAATAATACCAATGTTGAATGCCAATCTTGAATCTGTTCAGACAAGCCAGACACATTTTAAGAAGGGGACAAACTAAGGTCCATTGTGACCAAGTGTGATTCCAATTGGCCAAGTCCTTTCAGAAGAGAAGATCTTGGAATATGTTTCCCCATAGGGTCCAATGTTAAACTAAGTTCCCCGCTGGTGGCCATCTTAGATGATGTGCAGACTTGCTGGACTCATTTTTGAAAGGGAACCACCTAACGACTATTCTGGCCAAATTTGGTTCCGATTGGCTCTGCGGCTTCNAAAAAAAAATCTTGGTTTGCCAACACAAGCCAGGCACTGTATATGCCCCTTTTCAAAAAGTTAACAACAAAACCATCAGACAATATTTGGGATTCATGCAATACACATCTTTTTTTTTCACAGTATAATTTGTACCTTAGGGTTAATATTTCCAATATATATATTTGTTGTAGTATCGTCATTAGGGTCAGCATAAGGACCACCTATAAAATATAAATTACATGTAAAATAAATGATACCTTTGGACTGAGGTTTTTAAGATATATATTAGTAGTCGTTTCATTGTTTGGGTCAGCCCAAGGGTCATCTGCAAAAGAAGGAAATATGCTAAATGATGATGGAATATCAACATTTCAATTTTACAGGGTTCCTGTAGAAAATAAAAACAATGTATCTATGACAGTAAGAGAAATAACTCCAAATATAAAATTGATATGAGATTCATAATAATCGTTAATCATGTCCACACAACATGACGGTGTTCACAGGTAACTTAATGACAACTTGAAACGGTATTTTTCTGTTTTTCATTAATATATAATTAGACTTGATATATCAAATTTAAGAGAATTTTAAAAGGCCTTCAAGTGAATGTTACTGGAATAGGCTACATTCCAAGACTAAATACATCTTTTTGAATAAGATACAAAGATAACTATGTGGAGCATTATATTTTCAATTATGCAAGTTAGCTACCATCATAAATTGAAGTCTTAATCAGGTAAGCAATAATAAATATTCAGTGCTCCCTCGTTATACCGCCTCTTTTTAATGGCGGTCCCTTACTTAACCCCTACCATTTTCAAAAAGTTGCATAGTTTCTATGTAATTTATTCCCTCAATGTTTTGCCACCCTCACTTATCACCAAAATTTTACCTAGTCCAAAAGGTGGCAATAAAACGGGGGTGCACTGTATGTGTAGTATGAGAATGTATCCTCACAGTTGATGATGATGAAGAACGCAATATATCTTTTTTAACCTGTATCGGTATCTATCTCATTTTGTAAATATCTATTCTGCATAACATAAGTTAAATCAGAAGAAATATCATAAATGTAGATGTTATATTTCTTCTCGAGATAATAAATTTTACAATTGATTCCTTCAAATAAATATTGTAATAATCGTTCTAACACAAGAGTCCTTAATTTAATTTTTTTTATGAGTTTTTTTAAGAAAAAGACTTCTAAAAATATACTCTTTCAGTTGGTCATATGAACATGGGGAAAGATGTTTACTTTGGCCTTGTAAACCACCATTAAAATACATCAGATACATGTATAAGAAATTTACATTTTTTTCTCTTTTGACTGCATCACAAAAGTATGGTGGAATTTCTTACATTAATGAAAGATCTCCCGACTGTTAACAATATTTTTTCATGTGGAATCTCATGGTGTCAATGTCTCTTACCTTAATCTATGTCATTAACCAAGCAGGGATACACTGTATATTTTATTCAGATTTGTCACATTACTGTTTTTATCTTAAGGAGGTTCGCTACCCAATTGAAAATAAATAGGATTTCAAATAAATGTGATATTTTGTTAGATAATTAAAAAAGAAGTATTATTCAGTGAAAAAAATCGATAGGTTGATGATCTCGTTTTTGAGATATAAGTGATTGAAAATTTGGTGAGAAACTGAACTCCTCGAATTTTTCATAGGATTAACATTAGCAAGGTTTAACCATGTATGAATGTGAATGAATAAATAAAATTTAATGAAATTTTTACAGAATGCTTATATAGATGTATAAAATGAAATTATGGGAAAAAACTAGAAGTGGATGCAGTCGCAAACGACAGCTAATCCCCTCGCCCGCTGTCAAGAAATAATAACCCTAACATAATCTAAAGATGTATGAATGTCGAAGGTACATCCATTGAACAGTAAGATCATTGATGTACACTTGTAGTAGCTCAGATATAAACATTAATGAAAACTTCAACCAAAGTCAGTCAAGTGTAAATAGTAGGTCAGAGTGATCCAATTATCATCTGAGGCTGCAAGACTCTCTGAAGATGCATCCACTGACCACAGATGATTGATGTGACACATAGGGTATCTCATACATGAACATTAACGCAAACTTTAACCTGAGTCATTGAAGCATAAATGTAGGTCAGGGTGACCCAATTATCATCAGAAGCAGCATCACTCTCCAAGATGCATCCACTGACCATAGATGATTGATGTGCAACATGTAGTATCACAGATATGAACCTTAACACAAACTTTATCCTGAGTCATTGAAGCATAACATATAGGTCAGAAAGACAATTTTATCATCTGAATCCGCATCACTCTCCAAGATACATCCACTGACCAAAGATGATTGATGTGTCACACATAGTATCTCAGATATGAACCTTAATGCAAACTTCAACCTGAGTCATTGAAGCGTAAAATGTAGGTCAGAGTGATCAAGTTATCATCAGAAGCAGCATCACTCTCCAAGATGCATCCGCTGACCACAGATGATTGATGTGCCACATGTAGTTTCTCAGATTTGAACCTTAACACAAACTTTAACCTGAGTCATTGAAGTGTAAAATGTAGGTCAGAGTGACCCAATTATCATCTGAAGCAGCATCACTCTCCAAGATGCATCTACTGACCACAGATGATTGATGTGCCAAACATAGTACCTCAGATATGAACCTTAACGCAAACTTTAACCTGAGTCA
>MJUU01069965.1:158870-190135 GCA_002080025.1 Modiolus philippinarum | reverse complement strand
GGGGGGGGTAATCATTCGATGGAGTGTAATATACAGGAGTAACCATGCACAGATGCTGGTGATGGCCATACAAAGATTTATGTAAATCTCATTTTCACTACAACAAATAACGCCACAAATATTCATATTCGAGACTGATTTCCAAACGGTTGAATAAACCAAGTATTTTTTATTTCATAGTGTCAGTGACAATACAAAAGTCAACAAATTGATCAGATACATGTCATCAATCATTTTTGAATGAGCAAAATCCAGATGATTTCGAATTCAAGATATCTTTTGAACTCCTGACAATTGAATTTATGCGGGAAAAAGAAAATTCGACATAAGTATAAAAGTATAATGTTTCTCTCTTATACGTATCTCATAGACTTACACAAACTGTTTTTTTTTTTTCAACTTAAATTTTGAAGGCCACTGACGAGACATCAGTCGTCGAAAAACCATCTGGTGTACTAATAAAAATTACTGCAATGACATTATTTAGATGATGCATTAATGTGTCTTTGAATTATGAATGTTTTAAATTTCCTTTCAGTTATCTAATTTCCTATAATAGGGACAGAAATAAACTGAAAGAAACTTTTGTCTAGCTTATCATACCTTTACCGAATCATACACCTCGTCCTGTCCACAGTCCTGACTGGAAGGGCCAGTCATTGCTCTCTCATACAACGAAAATGTGAACAAGTTCCGAAAATTCAATACTGTTATTCTTCCTTCGCCACTGTAGGTTTCAGTCCATGTATCTCCGGTGTAATTATTGCTATAATTGACAAACTCCATATTACACATTTTACAAAATATGTTTTTGAAAGGGAAATGGAAGGCAACTTCTGGAAGACCTTGACATTTAATTTCTGTGTTTTTATCATAAATGTCCCATCGTCCTGTACTGTTACATACACCAATTGTTTGTTCTGGGTTTCTCTCAGCATCAGCTATTGCCATGGCACAAAATATGTTAGAGTAGTTCTGTAGAGGTATATCGTTGATCTTGTAATAAAAACTCGTATCCCATGGAGCCGTGTTGAATGCTTGACATGCCCATAATAGATCCGGTTTATAGTTTTCAAGTGTTTTTGGTAAAACTGGAGTTGGGTTATAACATCGTTTGTCAAACTCGTGCGGAATGGCTGTTACTTTACATCCAGACATTTGTATTTCTTCAAAAATGTCTGACAGGAATACAAAATACTGAAAAGGTATATATTTTTTACAGGTCAACATGAACTTCCATGGTTTAAAAAGCTTGGTATCTTCCGCAAGTTTTCTGATATTTGAACCGTTGTTGCTTCGTCTACAAAGCCCACAATAAATGTTTTTGTAACTTACAGATGTATCTTTGTCATAAACCGGAAGAGACAATAATAAATCGTCAGCATCTTGATATTTTGTGTTACATTTACTTGACAATTTTTCGAATTCCCTTTCGGAGTTTTCGCATCCGTCGTATACCAGATATCTCTGTTGGTTATAATCCAAGCAGCTTGTAGAGTATTTGAAAGCAGCATCGACACAGCATGAATATCTGCTAAAAAAGTGGCACCTGTCGAAACAGCTGCAACGATCGTCTGCAACAACTATATTGGTGATATTACGACAAAAATGGCCGCTGCCGGTCATTGCATAATATTGCTTGTATATACTGTCCATATATTTATCTTTCGTTGATCTCAACGGTTGCTGCGGAGTTTGAACGGCATCTTTTGAAAACATTCTAATGAAGAAACTTTCTGATATACGATTCATTTTAAACGTGTAGGCGATGAATTGTTTGTCAAAAACTCTTTCATCGATACTAGGCAAAGAATCTTCCAAGATGATTTTATCTGATCCAATGTTACAAAAATAGCAAAATATGTTTTTAAACGGATATGTAGTCGTTGTTTTGTGTAAATTTGCACAAGCCGTTTCTAACTCGGAATCGTACTCAGTCCACAATCCAGTGACATTGCAAAGAGTTATAACGTATCCTGTTTCTACTGGGGGATTGCACATGGAACAGTATACATTTTTAAAAATGGAGTATTTGTTGTCATAATGTGCGCATGCCCATGCTATATTTTCATCATATGACAACCAAGTACCACTTATATTGCACGTGCTTACAACATCAACGAAATACGAATTGTGGCATCCTCTCACATTTGGGTAATGTAGTAAACTACTTAGTTTACACTTATTATTTTGGACAGCTGTAACTATTTGTTCAAAAGAAGATAAGAAATTGAAATCTATGAATTCTTCACAATCCGTATCCAGTTTCCATGGCAACAAATAGTCTGTATCATTGTGGCATTCGGCACAATATGTGTTCTTGTATGTAAAGTATGTTAAGTTAGACGTCACCGGAAGCATTTGGAACTTTTCCTTCAGGCTTTTACTGCCTTCACATTTTTGTTTAAGGTCTATACTTGTATTCTCTGGACAAGATGTTTTCATAAGAAAAAAGCTTTCGTCGTCATTGTTTGAATCGGGATATGAGAACAAAGTCGTGTTAACACATTCGATATCAAATGAAAAAAATACGTCTGGACAACATGTGCCATGCAAAAAACAAGAGTCGTCACATTCACAAGGAGGGCACATGGACGTATACCGTTGCGAATCTGGTAAAATTCTAAAAGACTTATCACAAAGTTGATTTCCACATATAAGTATAAACTTCTCTAGCAAGAATGTTATATTTACTGTTTTTATTGTTGTTCCAAAACTTGCTAAACACAAAAAGGTCCATAGGATATATGTCTGAAAATAAAATAAAAAAGGATTTATTTCCCGAGAACAGTTTTTTTTTTTTAAGATTGAAAAGGAAAGATAAAGGAAACGTTTACAATGACGGAAAATAACAATGAGGGTCCACATGGGGGGTCCTATGAATCAAATAGTCATTAAATTTTTGCCTTGGTAATCAAATAATCATTAAACATTTACTTTGGTAATCAATAAATCTTTGGCTTAGTAATCAAAAAGAATATAAAAATGCAAGCTTATAATTAAATAATCATTAAATAAATGCCCTCGTAATCAAATAATCATTAAAAAATGCACTGATAATCAGGTAATCAAGAAACCTATGACGGGCCTCAATAATCACAAGAAAAACACAAATAAAAGATGAAAGACAGAAAAAGACTTCGTTTTGGGAGACCTAATAATCAGGAAAACATAGAATAACAATATGTCACCCCGACAAAGTCTGGGGTGACATTATTATCATGACGACACACACATACACACACAAATGCTTCTCTAAACTGAAGGTCAAAATTTTATTAAAATCTTTATTTCATTAAGTTGGGTCTATATGTATTTAGAATAAGAATTCAAAGAAATCAACTTCTGAAATGTGTTCAGGAAGGGCAATTAATAGAATTTCCCATGTTAAACTTAAATTCTTGTTAATGGTTTGGCCTCCTCAATCTCTCTTTATGTTTCGTTTGGATTCACAAATTATTTACCTCTGTTTACGTATTTACCCTGAATTAATGCCTCGGATTAATATAAACATATTGCCTTTGGATGAAAATGTTAGGGTAGATAAACACACGAGGTAAAAAATTATCACCCGACACGAAGTGGAGGGTGATAATTTTTTCACCGCGTGTATTAATCGCCCCAACATCTTCATCCAAGGGCAATATGATTTTTATTATACTGAACCCGAGTTGCAAAAGCGTTAAAACAATAACTAAAACAAGAACATCGAAAAAACATATTACATGTCACATGGTTTGTTTTTATACTCTTTCTCAAGTGGGAATAATAATCGGTAAACTTCGGTCGGAGCGGGTGTTAATTTTCAAGATCGGCAAACTTCGGGCTGAGCGGGTGTTAATTTCCAGATCGACAAACTTCGGGCTGAGCGGATGTTAATTTTAGACATTAACACCCGTTGCTATGGATGGATGGGGCTAACAAAAGATTAGTCAAAAATAACAAACGCAGCTTGTCCAATGAAATGAATGGATAATAAAAGAAATTTGCATAAAGTATAATAAAAGTAATTAATCCGAGGCATTAATTAATGCAAAATTCCACATTGTCCGATTTCAATGAAATTTGGTTTCCAAAAAGATGTCGCAGCTTCAAAACTGATGTTAAAAATTGTTCGTCGACCGCCATTTTCAAAATGGCCGCCACAAAAGGCGGGAAAATTCAACATTGTCCGATGTCAATGAAATTTGGTTTCCAAATAGGTATTGATGTGGCAACTTCAAAACTGATGTTAAAATTATTCATTGACTGCCATTTTTAAAATGGTCGCCAAAAAGGTGGGAAAATTCATTGTATGATTTCAATGAAATTTAGTTTCCAAATAGATATTGATGTTGCGACTTCAAAACCGATGTTGAAAATTGTTCGTTGACCGCCATTTATAAAATAACGTCTCGACTTCAAAACTGGTGTCGAAATAGGCCATGGGCTGAAATCACTTTCCGTGCACAACCCCCCCCCCCCACTTATGTTCCAGACCGATTTTTTTCAGTCCTTTTATATCCCCTCTTTAAAATAAAACATCTTAACACGAATATAACCTGCACGCATAGACAGTATAGGGCCACTTTTATAGTACACCACACAAAATTCTTGTATTTTAGTTTTATTCTTAATTTTATCTTTTAAGCTCCCTACTTTTTATGTAGATAGGTTAGATGTACTGAAATTTGGTATCAAATTGAAGCTCATTTAATATACTTTACAATGAATACAAGTTTTGGCACATTACGCTATTTTTGTGATCTGGGGATGCAAAAAATATACCCCTCCCCCTGCCAAAAATAGCGAAAATGACGATTTTTAAGCTTTCAATTCCTTTCAGATAAATAAATCTCATCGTTTGATCTAGTTTTTATGCCTAATTTCTCAGCTGTGATACAATGTTGAAAAATAAGACCATTAAAGTCCTTAAAATTTTGATTTTCGGTATAAAATGTTTGAAAAATCGAAATTTTCGGAATTTTAGATATTTTCACAATTTCGTTTTTCTCACTTCTTGATCATATAAATTTGAATATATATCTAATAATTGCCAATGCAGTAATGATTTATGATATGTAAGCAACAAATTACGTGAAAAAATTTTAGAGTCAGCCTAATTGTTGGATCAGAAATGCCAAAATTAGCACCCCTCCCCCTTAAAATTAAGAGAAAATTTAAAATATTCAGGCTCTAAATGACAAAAAGATAATGTCTAATGCAAATTATTGTGTGTATTTCACTAAAGCTGACATGCAGAAGCCCATTTAAGTTGATTCGAACTTTTAAAGGGGTCTTTTTTTTTTTGGCCCTTCTGCTCGAAATTTCCGTTTTTCAGAATTATTGCTAATTTGACTTAGCGATGTAAAAACTTCACGAATTTGGTATCTAACGTAAACAATGTTGATAGAATATTGTTTCATTATATCTAAGCTATGAGAAAGTGTGCTTTTGAACATTTTAGACTAACTAAACACTCATAAATTGCAAACATATTACCCCCTCCCCTCCCCCCCCCAAAAAAAAAAATTTCAACACATTTTATTTCATTTTATTCAGCTTGAAAAGCCTGAACATTGTATATAAAAGTCCAATAATATAACATTTCAAACAAAAAAATGCACAGAGACTCCCATATATAACAAATAAGATCATGCGCGTGGTTTATGGGCAGTTATACAACAATTAAACTTTGAATGTTGTAACATTCCAAAATCCTGAAAATTCCCATTTTTCACAAAAATCGCCAAAATATTCAATTTTACCAATATTTTCTGCGTTAAAATTGCATATTACGATATATTTAAAGCATTTTTTTAAAGAAAGTAAAAATATTAGTATGTTCTGTTCATATATATGTACAGACAGACATATTTTTGCATTGTTTTAGCATCATTTTCTTGGGGTAGGGGTAAAATTTTCGGTATTTAGAGTTACATTGAACACCCCTGGTTTTTCTACACATTGTTTTACGATAACTTATATATCCCAAAGAACAATGTATTGGCATACCTGCAGATAAATCCTCCAGATTTGCCACATATAACTATTTAAAAGTGAATTTTGGACAAATTTGAAATGCTTCAAAATTCCGATTTTTTATCAATTTTGTACCAAATATTGAGTTTAATCTGAAAAGTGGGACTTAAAATGACAAATCATGATAAGATTAATGCAACATATTTATATCAAATGCAGACTTTGCGGGTTTTGGTTATTTTTATGCGAATATAGACCAAAAAGACTACCTTAGGGTGAATTTGTTGGGGTAGGGGTAAGAATTTAGGTATTTAGAGTCACATTAAACACTCTTTGCTTTTCTAAACAATGTTTTAAGACAACTAATGTATCGCACAGAACAATTAGATGGCATATATGCCGACATATCCTCCAGATTTGACATATATTACGAATAAACAGTGAACGTTGGACAAATTTGAAATACAGAAAATCCCCATTTTTCATCAATTTGGGGCAAAATATTGAGTTTAAGTCAACAAATGGCTGTTAAAATACAAAATCATGATATTATTTATGCAACATTGTCATATATAACACACATTATTCGAGTTCTGGTTATTTTTATGCGAACAAAGACATAAAATTGACCATTTTAGGGAAAATTTGTTGGTGTAGGGCTTAGATTTTCGGTATTCAGAGTCACATTAAACTTTCCTTGATTTTTTAAACACTGTTTCCAGACAACTAATATATCCCTTAGAACAATTAATTGGCATATCTGCAGATATATCCTCCAGACTTGCCATATATAACGGGTTAACAGTGAATTTTGACCAAATCTGAAATGTTGAAAATTCCCATTTTTCCTCAATTTTGGGTACAATGTTGAGTTTAAGTCAACAAATGGTAGTTAAAATATCAAATCGTGATGCAATTCTTGCAATATTGTCATACTGAACACACATTTTACGGGTTATTTTTATGCGAACATAGAGAAAAAATTGACAATTTTAGGGAAAATTTGTTGGGGTAGGGGTAAGATTTTCGGTATTCAGAGTCACATTAAACACTCCTTGGTTTTTCTAAGCAATTTTTTGAGACAACTTATACATCCCTAAGAACAATTAATTGGCATATCTGCAGATATATCCTCCAGATTTTGAATGTATAACGATTTAACAGTGAACTTTGGATAAATCTGAAATGTTGAAAATGCCAATTTTTCATAAATTTCGGGCAAGATGTTGAGTTTAAGTCAACAAATGGTAGTTAAAATACGAAATCACAATATAATTCATGCAACCTTGTCATATACAACACACAATTTGCGTGTTCTGGTAATATTTACGCGAACATAGACCAAAAATTGACAATTTTAGAGTAAATTTGTTAGGGTAGTGGGTAAGTTTTATGGATGTAGGAAGTTTATTATACTTCAAAACTGCCATAATTTGTACCAGTTGCAAAGAAGACATTATGTACTTCCATTTTGTTCCATCTTTTCATGAATTTGAACCACTCATAGATAAAATGAGACAAAAAAGGGACAAAACTTTGTCGAAAACGAAAATATTCAAAGATGTGTTTTATTTGTCTATTTAAAAGTGATAGTTTGGTCATTCAAAACATATTTACATTATTTTTCAATTTTTATAACGTATTGGGTATAGAAATGGTACTTATGTGGAATATTTGTAAAGCTTATACCATAGGCTATCATTCTATACCATTTTTCATAATTGAGAGGCACCAATCAACAATTTGAAGCAATTGAAAGAAACACTTTGATCAAAAACGAAATTTTCCCAAATCTCGTTGGGTGGGTCTAAAAAAGGGGCCTGTTCCAATATTGCGTGCAGGTTATGCTCATGTTAACATGTTTAATTTTGAAGAGGGGATATAGAAGGACTGAAAAATATGNGTGGGGGGGGGGGGGTGCACGGGGGGTTATTCCAGCCCATGAACTAAAAGTGGTCCTTAGCAAGAAGGATTTTTGTAAAAAAAAAAAAGCTCAACAAAGAAATATAGTAAAACATGATCAGACTTTAATACAGTTCAACATAGTTGTGGTGTTCGAGCTATGAAAGTTCGAGAGACTGAAGATCAACTGTATAACTTACAATGTCACCTTGATTGTGGCAACTGAAAGCCAGGTGAGCGATACAGGCTCCTGGAAATTTCACTAACTTGCCACCCGTTAAACTGTGAACTATGCTTGATGGGCTGTCATTAGCTAGGCTATGGAATAGCCTAGCTATATAGATAGTTCTTGAGGGAAGTGAGGAGTACGCTTGCACAGGGAGGAGAACGCATGCGAAAAATACTATTAACCAATAGGAATTTCAGATTCTCGAAAATCAAAATGGCGTCCATTTTCGTCCTGATAAAACGGGGCGGGGTTTAATTTTTCTGTTTCCTTGTGGAAGTTGAAAAGTATTATAAACATTTACTATAGGTGGTACTGGGAACACGTCAGTTATAGAGGATGATGGGATTGGTATTGCAATATTGCTTAGCCAGATTTATAAATATAGATATGATAAAAAGAATAAGAACAGTAATGTATAAATTTAAAACCAGAAGTTTATAAATAAATATGAGGTATTGTGCGATAATCAATAATATACAAATACTATTAAATACTTTTCAATTGTGTTAAACAAAGCGTGATTGTACGAAAGGTGGAAAGAGATAGAATTGCGTTTTTTGCGGAAGAATAAGGGACCGACCATTTAACCTGAAATCAAATTAAAAATAAAAAATTAAATTTTTTTTTCACGTGTATCAACAAATTTTTTTTCAAAATTAACATTATTTTTTTGGACAGAAAGCCTTCTTCAGAAATTTTTTTTCATCATTTTGGCAGCAAAAATATTTTTGTCACATAAAATTAGCTCCAAAATATTTTTTAGAAAAAAACTATTGCCCCCCCCCCCTCCTTTTCAAGTTAAATGGTCGGTCCCTAAAGAGCTACCCTAGGAGATTGGAAGAACAAAAAAAACAAACAAAAAACAAAAGCACGAGACTACTTTGAGTTGCTGTTGGCATAAAATTAGAGGTTTGATCGAATTAGTGACTGTTTTATCACATGTGCAGACCAACAGAAGAAATTAGAAAGAAGTACCGAGAAAGGCTTACTTCAAGTATTGATTTGAGTATACAAATACACCATGAGCCACCACACCCTTGTCAATCAAACACGCAATTTTCTATCCAAGGCTATTCCATAGCCTAGCGTATCGTTTTTATTTCATAAAAACCATTATCCGATTTATATCATCCACTTATGTTTATAAAGTCCCCTCGTGTTTTCTAGTTATTGTATTAATACGAAATAAATCCCGTATCTGGGCCAAAAATAAATTTATAAACACAACAAATAAGTAAACAAACCCGGAAGATTATTTTTTAACGCTGGATATCAGGATTTATTTTTGTAAGATAGAATATTTTTTTTGAATTATTATTTTGGCCGTCTTTAAGTCACTGACAGTTAAAGTATGTTTCAGAGTACTTAACTGAATTAAAGTGGGTGTTGTGAAAATGCCTTTGCGCTGTGTGCTCAACCGTCTAGTTAATACCTTTTTACGAAACAAGTTAAATAGAGGCGCAAGTGAAGACCCTAAAAGATGTCTCGCCCGTCCCTGCTTGTCCTCTAAATTGATATGAAATCTAAGTGAACTTATCAGAAAACTTAATGTGCACTCTAGACTGTGAAATTATGGTCACTGACAAAAGCCATATACCTTCCAAAGACCAACCAACATACAAAATATTATTAGCCTACCATTTATACATCATGAGAAACCAGACATGCTCACTAGACCATGAAATTGAGATCACATGCATAAGTCATATGGCAGACGGTCAAGCACTGTCCAAGACCAACCAACATACAAAATATCATTAACCTACCACTAATAGATAATGAGAATCTGACATGTTCACTAGACCATGAAATTGAGGTAAAAAACAACCTTCACCTGCCAGATTGACATGTACTACCCAAGACCAACCTACATACCAATTATTATCAACCTACCACTTCTAGTTATTGAAAAATGGACCTAAGCAGAGAAACTTAACGTGGCCACTCAACCGTGAAATTGAGGTCAAGAACAAAAATTACCTGCCAGACAGACATGTACTACACAAGACCAACCTACATACCAAATATTATCAACCTACCACTTCTAGTTATGGAGAAATAACTTTAAGCAGAGAAACTTAACGTGGTAACTTAACCGTGAAATTGAGGTCAAGGACAAAAGTTACCTGCCAGACCGACATGTATTACCCAAGACCAACCTACATACCAAATATTATCAACCTACCACTTCTAGTTATGGAGAAATGGACTTAAGCAGAGAAACTTAACGTGGCCATTCAACCATGAAATTGAGGTCAAGGACAAAAGTTACCTGCCAGACTGACATGTACTACCCGAGACCATACCAAATATTATCAACCTACCACTTCTTGTTATTGAGAAATGGACTTAAGCAGAGAAACTTTACGTGGTCACTCAACCGTGAAATTGAGGTCAAGGACAAAAGTTACCTACCGGACTGACATGTACAACCCAAGACTAACCTACATACCAATTATTATCAACCTACCACTTCTAGTCATGGAGAAATGGACTTAAGCAGAGAAACTTAACGTGGCCACTCAACCGTGAAATTGAGGTCAAGGACAAAAGTTACCCGCCAGACTGACATGTACTAACCAAGGCCAACCTACATACCAAATATTATCAACCTACCACTTCTAGTTATTGAGAAATGGACTTAAGCAGAGAAACTTAACGTGGCCACTGAGGTCAAGGTCACATGATCTTATGTCCGTCAACTAGCACTCGATTAGTTCTACCACTGGACCATATATGATGTTCCTACATCAATGGGTTTTCAAAATATACTTTGCACGCCTATGTCTCGCTATCCGCGACTTTCGTTGCGGGCGAGACAATAAAACCTATTTTACTCCTAGAGTTTCTGAATGAAAAATTATAGTTAGCTGAGTTGTACAAACACTTATTTTCGGAAACATCAATAACCATTATATTTTGTCTGGTAATCAGGATTATCTGTCCGTTAAGCTGAGTTTTGGTGAGGTAAACTAGTTAATCTAAGTTTGAATTGTTCTCGCATTCAAAGGTATTTCAATAGCTACATACATTTTGTACAATACATCAAACCTTGTGTTATAGAACGAACTGCGAAATTATATATTTTTTTAAATAGAATATAATACATGACAAGAGAATATTCAATAACATTTGTCCTTAGCTCCGAATGTAAGTTCAGATTATGAAATAAGTACTTACAATACTAAATTTTGGTCTTTGTAAATACATCTTTGTTACGTATTCACGAAACAAAACAGTTCTTGATTTAGAGGTTATACCTTTCTACACCCTTCGGCAACATAGAACCTAATCTAAAAATCTGTAACCTGTAAAAATTACACAAATTTTTAAATAATTGAGTTAAATTGGCAGAATTGTCACATAACTGATAAACATCAAATGTACATGTTAAATTTCAAATATTAATCATTGATAATGGTTTACATCTGGATGTATCGTTACATATCGTGTAATAGAATTATGACAAAAACAACATTTATTTATCATACAATGCTGAAACAAATAAAGTTTTCAGGTATAGATGGATTCACTGCAGAGGCAAAAAGTTTCATGGACAGCTATGTTACTTGCTCGCATTCATCAGTAATTAGTGGGTTTTCATATTTCCAGTCATGTTTATTGCTTGCTTGACTGTACTTATTATCTACTTAGTTTAAGGGCCATGCAAGAGCGAAAGTATTTAGAATAGAAGTACATCATGAATAACATGAATAAATCCCACTTAGAATCTATTGTTCCAATCAACAAATAATGTAACAGGATAGTAAACAAGAGGCTCTCAAGAGCCTGTATCGCTCACCTGGCCCTTGATTAACATAGACATTTTATGTTAAAGAGCCCTTATATATAACTAGACATTGGAGAGATGGCAGCCATCTCTTTGGGAACCGCTGTATATAAGTGCAAATTTAAGTGTGTGTGGACATAATACTGGTGTGGACACAGTACAAGTGTGGACACAACACAAGTATGGACACAATCATATCATCAAGATATAAACAGAAAGTGATATATTTTGTACCCAAAAAGCAATAATCTGACCTTCAAGACAAAGGTCAAGGTCAAAGGTCACCAATCATGGTTCATGACACATCGTCTTCAAATAATCTATCTACATGCAAAATATCAAAAGCCTATCTCAAAAGACAAAAAAGATATAGACTGCACCAACTTGTAATTAGAAAAGCAAAAATCTGACCTTGAAGACAAAGGTCAAAGGTCACCAATCATGGTTCATGACACATCATCTTGAAGTGATCTATCTACTTGCAAAATATCAAAAGCCTATCTCAAAAGACAAAAAAGTTATAGCCCGGACACGACTTGTCACTAGAAAAGCAAAAATCTGACCTTGAAGATAAAGGTCAAGGTCAAAGGTCACCAATCATTGTTCATGACACATCGTCTATCTCAAAAGACAAAAAAGTTATAGCCCGGACACGACTTGTCACTAGAAAAGCAAAAATCTGACCTTGAAGACAAAGGTCAAGGTCAAAGGTCACCAATCATTGTTCATGACACATCGTCTATCTCAAAAGAAAAAAAAGTTATAGCCCGGACACGACTTTGTTACGGACGGACGGACGCACGGACGGACAGAGCGATTACTATAGGGCGTCCGCCACTATGTGGCGGGGCCCTAATTAAACTATAAATCCAATATCCCTAATTAGTTAAAGGGGAGAAGACCTCTGTTAGTATAACATTGGACCCCATGGGAAACACTAAGTTGGCTGCCATGTTGGATATCGCGCTGACCTGAAAAACACCTTTTATGCAAGGGACCACTCAATGACTATTGCAGCCAAGTTTTGTTCCAATTTGGCTCAGTACATTCAGAGGAGAAGATCTTTGAAAGTGTTTTCCCATAGGGTCCAATGTTAAAACTATGTTTCCCCCTGGCGGCCATCTTGAATATCACGCGGACCTAAAAAACACCTTTTTTGTAAGGGACCACCCAAGGACTATTGTGGCCAAGTTTGGTTCCAATTGGCTCAGTAGTTTCAGAGAAGATCTTTGAAAGTGTTTTCCTATGTTTCCCGCTGGCTGCCATCTTGGAAATCGGGCGGACCTAAAAAACACCTTTTTGTAAGGGACCACCAAAGGACTATTGTGGCCAAGTTTGGTTCCAATTGGCCCAGTAGTTTCAGAGAAAAAGAATTTGTAACGTTTTTTTTCCATAGGGTCCAATGTTAAATTTGGTCCCAGCTGGCGGCCATCTCGGATGACGTACAGACCTGAGCGACACAATTTTCAAAGGGGACCACCCAAGGACTGTTGTGGCCAAGTTTGGTTTCAATTGGCCCAGTGGTTTCAGAGGAGAAGATCTTTGAATGAAAAGTTTACGGACGGACGGACGACGGACGCAAAGTGATAGCAAAAGCTGTTTATAATTCAATGAGCTCTATGTAGAGCAAGTGAACAATTCCATTTACAGAAATAAATGTGGAAACACTCCAGCATCTCCACAATTTATTTGCAAAGTTTAACGGTGGTTGTTTATATAATATTCAGTCAAACCTGCCGTAGTGACCACATGTATATAAAGTGCCCCCTGTATTAAGTGACGGAGTGTTCTTTGTCCAAATTTAGTAATTTTCATAGTGTATTAACTGACCACTTGTCTTAAGTGACACTTTTTAGAGTACTTTTGGAGACATCAAACAAGACTAGATGAAAGTATTGTCTTTTGGTTTCTTGGTCTTGTTTGTAATAGTACTTCTCAAAATATTTAATTTTTTTTTACGATCCTGCATCCATGACCAAATAAAAAAAACACGGTTCTACATCTAGCAAGTGAATTCGACACCGGCTGGTGCCAGCGTCTATCTTGAATTTAGTATGAGGTACACGTACTAGTGTTTGCTCGTTGGTGATGGCCTCACAACACCCACTTGCTTAAATTAACCTTACCATGTATTTGCAGGGATTTTATCTCATATCATTTCGTTTATTCGTAGAATGTGCCACTTTATTGCGTTCTTTACAGTGTTGAACGCATCAAAATGCGTTATCACATGTGTTACACTATTTCATTCGGGGTATAAACCTTTATTCTCGGTATCAAAAGAATTATGGCAACTTTTCTTTGAATTTTGTTCTTTTACTGGACCATTTTACAAATAAGTATTATGACAGAGTCGAAGAACGTTTTCATTCATCTAAAATGCAGACTCCAACACAATGAATTGACATTTGAATAAGATTATGTAATAGTTAAAAAATACAAAAATACCTAACTTGTATAATAAAGATAAACATTTTGTTATGCTGTACACGTGTTTTAAGGAGTCACCTCTCATCACGAGCATTAGATTCAAATAACATGGAAAGAATAAATAAAACAATAGCCAGAAAGACGTACTCATAACCAACAATATGAAAATAGAACGCCAGAACCATGGAACGTCAGTAAAATGGACCTCCAATGAGTGTAATACACACTATAAAACCTCAGAATTTTTACGGTGTTTAGAATTTTGTTAAAAACAGTAAATTTCTAAAACAAAATCATTTTAACCAACCTGTTTTACGAAGCATTATTATTCAGTTAATTACTCTGCAAGATATTTAAACTTAATTGAGGACCGCCAAAATAGGGGTGTACAAAAATATACAAGGCATAAAAAGAAACACGTTTATTGATTGAGGGAACATCATATCTATCACTTTAATATACTTTGTAACAACTGTTTGTCAACTCATACTAGTAGCTGAGTGGTATAATCGTAAAATTCTGAGAACCTAGTGGTTATAGGAAGGTAGTATAGCTTCGATCCCAGGATTGAGGATTTTTAAGCTCATTTTTAACTTCATCTAATAGTTAGATTGAAAATAGCAAAAGGTCAAATTCACGTGATTTCTGCTGTTTGTGTTTTTAAATTTCAGACAGGTTGTTGTCTTTTCTAGTTTGTTCGACCCTTTTGTATGAGATAATCATAATCCGTACGAATTTGTCTGAAATTTGTATAAATATACAAAGATGTCAATGCAAGCGTGTTTTCATTGCGGGGAATAATGTATTACTGTGGTCCGATATACAGGCCTAGCTGAAGCGGGTATCATGGCTGCAGATTTGAATTGAATCATCATGAATAGGAATGTTTCAATGTGTTTACCATACAAACAAAGAATAAGGATCATATGGAAAAGAGATATTTATCAATTATGGACTTTTTACGAGGTCAATATGTTATATATGGACCTGTTAGGTTTATATTGACCTCGGACTTCGTCCTCGGTCAATATATTTCTAACAGGTCCATATTTAAAATACTGACAGAGTACAAAGTCCATCATTTTTATATTACATATGTAGTTTTATAGTATATCATTACGTTTTTGTGGAGGAAAATTTTGTCAATACATCGAAATTTAATTAGAAATAACACCTTTATTTGAAGGCGGGTCTGGATCTGCCATCATCTAGAATGGTTTACATGGGTACTCATATGAAAAATAAATGCCGAGATTTCTGTTATATTTGCAAATAAAATAAAAACCAACAACTAAGCCTTTTAATTAGCGTGTTTACATGAAGTGTGCAATAAAGAATGTGACAACTGTTAAATATATATTTCATTGATTTCAGTGGTTGCTCTGTAAAACATTTTAATATCCCCTTTTATTTCCCCGGCGGAAACTCCTGTTAATGTGTAAAGCGTTTCCCAATATTTATCAAAATATTTTTTCATAACACCTTTCTTAGTGAAAAACAATAGTCTGAAAGTTCAACCACACATGTAGCGTCAATAAAACTAAATATAGAAACATAGCGTCAATATACTTATAAATAGAAACATGGCGTCAATATACCTAAAATTAGAAACATCGCTGAAATATACTGAATATTCTTAAAATCACGTGAGCGTATTAGCCAATGAGATTAATAGGAACTTATACCATATGTAATATTTAAAATTATTCACTGACAATACGAACTAAGACATTAGCCACTGTATCCCCGGAAATGTAATTTTTTTAACGGATGTTAGATTTTTGTGATGGGGTGATAACACAGGCTTCAAAACTCTCTAATAGCCCGGTCTATGTGTGTGGAGCCTAGTGCTCAGCGAGTGAAGCCGGCAGACCAGTGAGTGGAGCCCGGAGCCCAGTAAGTGGAGCCCGGAGCTCAGTTGGTAGAGCCCCAAGAGCTCTAGTGTTGGAGCCCGGATCTCCACTTTCCAAAAATGTTGGACGTCGGCGACCCAGAGCTCGTGTTATTCCCCAATAGTAAGTAAGTAAGTAAGTAAATTCTTTATTCAAAGAGGGTAACCTAATTAGAACAAGTCTAATTTTCATTAGACCCTCTAAAAACAACATATAAAATATCAAATTAATATATCAAACACATTAACAATAGACAATAATGATATAAAGTCAATTTATAAAGTCAAAGCATCATGTTTAGGATTTGCTAAAAAGTAATCTGAATACCTCCAAAGAATTTGAATATTTGATAAAAGTTGGTAATCTATTCCAAATTTCTACGGCAGAATAATGGAATGACCTTTTATAATAATTTGTATTTGGTCTGGGTAGGAATTGATCACAATTTGAAGAAGAACGTAAGCAGTGAGATTTAGTATCTTTCTGCAATAGCAAATATTCGGGAACCATCCCATTTTAAATCTTATACATTAAAATAGATTTTCTCAGTAAATGGTAACCATTTCAAGGAGGAAAATATGAATTTTGATGGTGTATAAAAATCACAGTCTAGGATAATTCTTGCCGCTCTTTTTTGTAACTTTATAATTCTGTCAGACTCACGTTTAGATACACTTCCCCATACCGTGCAGCAATAGTCAATATATGGTAATATATAAGAGCTATAAAATAATTGTCGTACATGTGTTGGTAAATATGACTAACTTGCATAAGAGTGATATTTTAGATGAAAGTATTTTACAGATCCTATTTACTTGTTCATTCCAGCTTAAATTTTCCCAAGTAGTTTCTGTGCGTGAACATTTTCAATAGAAACATCTTTTATCTTAATGTCAAGATCTGACAATCCTGAAATCCTAATAGCATACACTTTGTTTTTTTGTGAATTTACTTTCATTGAGTTATTTTTACACCATAAATCATCATAAATCATGAAGTTAAAGTCTAATGTGATATATCTACAACTTTAATTATATTTTTCTTAAGTTACTAACCTTTCTCAGTATCATTCTGGCAGTATGCATTCCGTATTCAATTTCATACAGCATTCCTCTCTACATTCATCCCTAAAATCATAGTTTTATGATCATTTAAATATTTTTTTTCTCTCTGATACCAGTACCTAAGTGCTACAATAGCCGTTACTGTGCTAGTATTTATACTCTTAATTTTGTTGAAAATCATTGTAATGTGTATGTCCTATAGGTCGGTAAATACAAAAAATGTATTCTACTAATAAGATTACCCTACGATGTGACAACATAATATAGTTGGTTTCAACAAATATTGAAAACAAACATTTACAATGGAGTAAATCGGAACTGTCACTGTAGGTCCAGTGTATAATGGCCTATCCTAATACTTAATCATACTAAATATTCCTGACATTTTATACAAGAATTTACATAGATTTCAAAAATGTTTTATTTATACTACTGGTTGAAAAACAATCTGCCCATGTTACAATGAAAATTAATATTTTTAATGGGTTTTCATGTTTACAGATAACATCACATTTCCTCTAATAATGCTCAGTATAGGACAATCCATTTACTTTCTCGTGGCATATATTTAAAAAAAGAAATGGATTCATTATTCAAATAAATAAATGTATTCAATTTTTTTTTTAAAATATATGAAAACCCAATGTATCAATTAATGTTTACAGTTTATCAAGATACAGACACAAGCAAAATCGAATAACAAGTTGCATCTCCATTTTCAACTTCGCTATTATATTATTTATATATAAGATATGCACTATCGCTCAAGTGCGAATCGACAAGATCATCTATATAGTCAAGCAATATATGCGATTGTAGAAAAAATCAGTATTGATTTTATTACAGTAATAATTTCTTTATCGGGGTCACATCTATTGATTAGTCTATAATAATGATCTCATCGATTCGCACTTGGTCGATAATGATATGTATATCTAGGGTTTGTAATAAACTAGAAGTAAAATAATTGCTTATCCATAATTTTTTACGCATAAACAATGAATGTTCAAAATAACTACCTAAGTTAGAGTTAATCTAAATTCTGCAGAAAACCATTTCGGCAATTAATGTCTTTTCAGACGAAGCACTAACAGATATTTAAAGTCACATGTTCACAGGTATATTCCATGTTTCAGTAACACACACATATATAACTGTTGTTGTTCATCCTATATTGCTTTTACGATGATTCTGGACCAACACGACTCTAATTCATGTTCTCTTAATAAAAACATCTAAATACCTATAGTACAAATTTAGTTTATTTTGGCTACAGATGTCAAAAAAACATCCGGTAGACCATAAAGCAAAAGATGTATAAAAGCCAATTGAGAATTAATAAATAACCAAAAGGTTTAATTCCAAATAAATGAGGGTAATAACTTTATTAATGCAAAACACAATTCCAATTAGGAACTAAAGCATTTTACAAAATTACCGAACAGAATTGCAAAGAGCCGAAATCCAAAGGGCAAAAAGACAATTGGATGCAGGGGCAAAACCATCGGAAAAACTATAAAACGCAATGGTCATGATTCCGTCTGGTTACCATGTTTTTAGAAATCGTTTCGATAAAAACAATCATTTTCACTAAACTTGATTTTTTTTAAAATTTATTTTCTTTTTATTTTAATAAGTTTTTGGTAAATCAGAGCTTCTCAAAGACTTCTGTGGAGCAAAAATAGCTTTGTTTTAAGTTTTTCCTTTTCCTGTTATTCGCAATGTGATCAGATAACAAACCAATTTGTAATTTGTTTTATCTGAAAATAATATTGTGGAACCAGGTGACACCATATCCTATGGATTAAATGGAAATCTCATATCATTCATATTTTAAATCTACGTACAAATGTATTAATTTTCACTTAAGTTGTTAAACACTATAATCAAACCCAGCTGCCATTTGTTTTCATCCAAGAACATTGACCTTTTCGAAATGCTTTCTAATCAAATGAAATCGATATAAATGCGATAAATGTTCAAACTTTAGTATATGACCAATTTTTCTAGTTATTTTATCATGCCAAGTTTTCATGCAATTGACTCGATAAGTGCAACGTGGTTGTGATTGTCTTCTGCGAGTCCTTTTCAAGGGCAACTGACGACAGTGGTTGTATGAACACTGCCAATTAATTCTATGTTTGCTGACGATTCTGCATTTAAATGGGTAAAAATTGACATGCATGTAGCGTTGCTTAGTTTCATGTGCATTAAAATTTTACTCCATATCCTTTCATTATTATTTAACAAATTAGATAACAGGAAACATCTACAATGGTTGAAAATTACAGTCACATGCCTCAATCTGCCAGGGAACTACACAGGAAAAACATAAACGACACAAAGAACAAACGTAAACAACGATAGGAACTCGGGACATCCAGACTTGGTACCGACACTAGCAAAAGCCAGCGGTAGGGTTAAACCGGTTTATGGGTACCTAAACCTCCCCTTTATCTGTCCCGTTTCCCTATAGTTTAGTAAACATACAAATAAATATAGAATAATGGTGAACAATAATGGACGAGCCCCTTGTGGGCGAGTCCATTATTGGAGCCAATATTTCTTGTATCAAAAACAAAACTTCTATTATTCTTTTTATCGGTAATTAGAGGCTAGATCATTTAATAGAACAAATTTTGAAAACGAATGTTAATTTTGAACAAATCGTGAAGTTGACTAGTGTTGATTAGTAAAAGAATTTGTACGATCCGGTAAGAGTCTCTATAGATGTATATTTCTTTGTTTCATTGGTTCTGATTGACAAAGTAGGCATGGCCTAAGATACTTTTTGCCAATATTTTTTCGTATTCGGACAGTAGCAAATACTGAAAAATATTTGCTTCGTGAGATCAAAGGAAACTCATACAAATTACCGATAAAACCCAAAATTTTGTAATTATGTATGGTGGATATGTACAGGGGTGGAGGAGGGCAAAATAAAAAGTTGAAATTTTGACGTGACCCCTGCTATTTACTGTCACGTGATTCAATACTCTATACTAATTGGCTAGCTCTCTAAAACTAGATTGCGATGCAATCATCAAACACCATCCCCCTTCTCGGACACCATAAATAAATTTATCTTTGATAAATTAAGTTACGGGTAGACTACTAACTCCATGACCACAATCTTGAAAGGAGAGAAAATGACAATACGTAATTTTGAAATATGGGTCAAAGGGTGCTCGCCGCTGACTGTCGGCTAGCTCAAGGAGCCTAGTCTGCTGGTAAAACACTGTCGCAATAAGGAAATGTCAAACTCGAAGTTTCAAGAAGGGTTTGGTCAAGAATCATCATATGTTTAGAGAAAACACAATGTCATCATATGTAAACGGAAACCAGACAAAATATTGTGTATATTATACACAATGCATCATTTTGTCAACTGTTTGCTTTGATCTGCACTGATGAGACATAAGTTGTCGAAATGCGCATATGCAGAAAATAAATTAATAATAACTTCAGTATTTTGATATTCATAACCACTGGGCCGATGCCTCTACTGGTGGACTATTAGTCCCCGAAGGTATTCACCAACCCAGTAGTCAGTACTTCGGTGCTGACCCGAAAACC
Source organism: Modiolus philippinarum (assembly GCA_002080025.1). NCBI lineage: Eukaryota > Metazoa > Mollusca > Bivalvia > Mytilida > Modiolidae > Modiolus > Modiolus philippinarum. The sequence goes on along the minus strand of MJUU01069965.1, from coordinate 169,291 downwards.
GATTGTATTGAAACTTGCAATATCTAAATTTTGCAAAATTTTGTTTAAAACTAAGGAGCATTTCCCTCATGCATACCTCTGTCCTTAGCTGAATTTTGGCTTTTTTTTATTAAGATCCCTTTGGTTATTTGTTCTCAATCAGCTTTAACAAGTTTTCCGCTTATTGACTTCTAAATGTTTTGGTTTGATATGCACTGATGGACATAAGTTGTCGAAATGCGCATGTGCAGAAAATAAGTTAACAATAACTTCGGTATTTTCATAATTACAAAGGTACTGCCAGTTATATAAGCTGACAATGATTTTGTCGATTTGTTGACAATCCCACATCAATGGGTAAAAAACAGATTCGGTGTTGCTCGACCTATGCTAATGAATTCCGTTGTTTCATTGATTGGTTTTATCACGTGTTTGTAGAGACTTCGTATCATGTGCATTTATACCATATCCTTTACCGTTTTCATTAGCAAGTTGAAAAAAAAACATACTAATAAAGAATGAGAAAAATTTTGGCGGGAACAGAACTGAAATGATTATGTTTAAAACCGGTAATTTTAAACATAAAACTTGACAGTATGCTTCATACAATACTAAAAATCATGAAAAGGTATGTTGCACTAGGAATATGTTATGCTTTGATATTATGATAAAACCAGAGACGTCCGAAACACCGACAGAAGTATGGAAACATGACCAACAGACATCATCAAACGTATGTTGTCATTATGCAATTTTGTGTAATAATTTAAGGAGCTGGTATTTATTATTTGATAATGTTAAGATGATTTATGGTTATAGGTACATTTGTATCTATCGCAAAAATTGTCTAGTAAAATTAATTAGCGACTTATCATTTATTACCGGCAGGGGGCTCCCCATCTCTTGGGGGGATCATTTTTTCCAAGAAGATATGAAGGGGGATCATTTTTATGGGTAAGATCTGAAGGGGGTCATATTTTTTTGCGAGTAGTAGATGAAAAGGGGGGGGGGGCATTTTTTATTTATGTAATAATGTTTCAAAATTTTTAAATTAAGAAAAACAAACGCAGAAAACATTTTCTCGCTCCTTTTGGTTGATTGATACTAGTACCCTGTTTTGCCAGGTACTTCGTCTCACCTGACTCATCGATACATGTTTTCTCAAGACACAAAACTGTTGATAGTAATCATATATTTTTTCTATCGATTTTGAAATATCTTTATTTGTTGAACAGTTTAAAACAATTGCAATTAAATCATTTAGAAACTGATGGTAATGGGAATTGCCAACACTCCTCTACTTTGTAAACTTATCTGTATCTTTTATTTTGGTTTTTAATTAACATTTTTTCAACTCCATCATTGAAGATACCAACTTTACACAGTTCCTTTAAATACTTTAAATCCTGTAATGGTCTGAAACTGTCAAGCCCCTCCTGCTTGATGCCTTCTATCTGTTCAGTGTAATTTGTTGTAGACATACAACTAGATCAGGGAGTAGTGCAGGGACATGGAAAAGACTATAGATATGAATATGAATAAAATAAAGTATTATGCAAAGAAAATAGATATTTTATTAATGTTATAAAAAGGGGGGGTCATTTTTCATTTTGGATACATGAGAGGGGGGATCATTTTCTTATTCAACTTGCAGGGGGATACAAATTTTTTGAATGGTCACGCATCAGAGATGAGGAGCCCCCCCCCCCCCCCCCCCCCNCCCCCCCGCCAGTAATAAATGATAAGTCCCTTATATGTATATTTTCATTCAATGGATAAAAAAAAATATGTTCAAGTGTTTGATTGCAAATCTCATTTTTTAGCAATAATTTGTGTTCAGAATGATCAATTTACTACTTCCATTTTGAAATAAAATAAATATTAATTTCGGCTACTTACCATAAATGTAAACTATCCAGTTTTGTTATGATTTTTAATCGCCATTTTATAAACATCATGTACAACAAATCAAAGTGCATGGTTGAAGGCGATTTTCACACCGTCACAATCAGGAAATTCTATTCACAGTGATATGCAATCAAATTTATTATCCATGTTATAACAAACTTATAATGACAAATCACCGACAACATGCTTCATGATATTTTAGTCATTATTTCTGGCAACATATTGTTATTTGACAAAGCTAGAGGCTGTTCAGAGCCAGATTCGCTCACCTTATGTGAACCAAAGATATGAAAAGTGCTTGCTGTTATACAGTTCCTATTATTTAAATTGAATTTCCTATTATTTAAATTGAATTTTTAACGTTTGGTTACATGTTAATGAAATTAGAAGTGTCAAGTTTATTAGACAACACTCAGACACAAATTGTGTAACAAGAGGACAAGTATACAACATATAACATATAATACATAGCAGAGTGAACAGACATTACTAAATTTATAACAAATTACAAATTTTCTTTAGGAATAAAGCCACATTTTTCAGTAAATGTACATGACAATTAGAGAACATTCCATTCATCTTATAAATGTTTGGGTACTGTAAATAATATTTTGGAATGAATTTATTTCTGATCTGTGATACAGTTTCATGGTCACAGATGAATAATATATGAAATTCATCGCCTATATTTTTACGACAAAAAGTGCATATTCTATCTTCTTTTGGTATACCATACCATCTTCCTACTTCAATAGGTAATTTTATATTACTTGTTCTAATTTTTGTAATCCAGGATCTATACTGAACTGGCAAATCAATCAGATATTTTTCAAGCCGGAGTTCATTTTTAAAACCAAAATAGTATTCCCCTCTAGATGTGTTAGTGTCTGTCATCCATTTTTGGATAAATTGGTCTTGTAGCTGTTGTTTTAAAATAGCTTTATAAGATGAGAATGGAATGTTGCCCTGCAGATTAAATATATATGATAACCCAGTTTCATTGAAGATATTTTTAACAAAATTTATCCATTTTGATTCAATTTCCCCTGAATTATGCAGTGCCAGCATCAGGCGATAAAGACCTACTAATCTTATGTTCATTACAAACCAATCGATTCCAAAACCCAATTATGCGTAATTTAATATTAATGTTAAGAGGGAAACGTCCCAGTTCCCCATAAACCATGAAATTTGGGGTACTTTTCCTTACATGTAATATGTTTTTACAAAATTGTAAGTGGATTCTTTCTATGTCAATTAGAGATTCAAAACCCCATACTTCCGAACCATATAATAATATTGGTTCTACAATTGAGTCAAACAATTTTAACTGTAGTTCTATAGAAATCGACTGGTTTCTAATGCGTTTGTATATAGAAAATAAAGAACGCCTGGCTTGAGATACCAATTTTTCTCTTGCTTTTTTGAAATGACCATTAGAATTAAAAATCACACCAAGATATAAATAAAAATCAACAATTTCAATTTCTTCACCTTGCAATTTAAATGTAGGAAGGTTTTTACATTTACGTTTACTGAATATCATAACCTTAGACTTCGCAGTATTAACAGACAGTTTCCAATGTTCACAATATATACCAAATATATCTAAATTTTTCTGTAAACTTTCACTAGATTCCGCTAGAATTACGGTATATCATCCGCGTATAACAAGATGAATATTTCAATTAGTTCAGTAAAATGATCTATATACTTTTCTCTGATAATTTCAAGTGGTATTCCATCTAGCGTTTTGAGAAAATCTTCCAAATCATTTAAAAATATTCCAAACAAAAAAGGAGAAAGATTTTCTCCTTGTCTCACACCAGTTAAGCACGGAAAAAAATTCGGAAAATTGTTGGTTATATTTTACGCAAGACTTGATATTTTGATACATATTAAAAACCACATTGAAACATTTACCCTTTATTTCGCTATTCAGAAGTTTTTGCCAAAGACCCGCCCTCCACACTTTATCGAATGCTTTTGAAAAATCAATAAATGAACAATACAATTTTTTGCCAAACGATAAATATAATGAAATTAGAACATGAGGAGAAAAAATATTATCAGTGGTAGAGTAACCTTTGCGGAATCCCGTCTGATTTTCCTTTAGCAAGTTAGTTTCATTCGAAAATAATGCAAGACGGTTGTTCAGTACAGATGTAAATAATTTTCCCAGACTGCTAACTAAAGTAATGGGTCTGAAGTTATTAGGGTCCAATGGATCACCTTTATTTTTGTACAAAGGTAAAATAACACCGGTAGACCAACTTTCTGGTACAATGCCGCTATCAAAAATTAGATTAAATAATGTAATAGTGCAGGAGAAGTAACCTTAAGATATTCATTAACAATTTGATCCATACCAGGAGCTTTATTGTTTTTAAGTGTCATGTAACTTTTCATTTTCTTGCAACAAAAACTGTCTATCACCATCAATTAATTCAATACGCCTTTCTATAGAGTGGTGATGCTCTTCCTCTTTACGTAAAATATCCGCATGATTGTTCATAGTAGTTTTTAAAATGTCAAGTTCACTTTGTAGAGAACTCAGACCCCTTTCCATAGTTTCCAAACGGCTATTAATAGAATCTAGCATATCTAATTTTGCGAGTTTATGAATTGTATCATTTTCAAACCGTTCAAATCTGCTATTTAAAATGTTCATTGTTGAAAATATCATGTCAAGTGCTCCTTGCAAGTTTGGCGTAATTTGCGGTGTACTCGACTGGTTAATTGAATGATCTGGATTTTGGACATTATTATTTACACAATGTTGTATTTGTTGAGGAGGTCCAGGACCAGTTCCAGGGCCGTGTTGAGGTTGCTTTTCAAGAACTTTTACAGACTGGGGTAAAGCAACTGGTGTACACTGGCGTGGCTCTTGGAATTGGTTCATAAGTGGCATCGAGCCGAAGGGGTAACGCACCGGAGATATATTAGTTGGATTAACGTGGTACGTATTATTGAACGGAGGGTTCGTCATTGGTATCGTTGGTATATGATGGCCATAAATAGACTCATTTGCCTGTGCAATAATTTGTGAAGTAGGCACTAAGTTTTGTTGACTGATGTCCGCCATATTTGTATTCTGTACCTTACTCGGTGGTGTCAAACCTGTTTTGCTGCGTTGTTCTCCTTTACTCTTTTTTCGCTTATTTCTACTTGCCATTTAATTCCACATCGGTAATTACGACAGTTTATTGTTTTATCGATAGCCATTGATTGAGTTGAACACAAAATTCCATTGTAATATCCAGACACCCAACAAAACACGTCTGTTCACTCCGCCATGTTGAACAAAAAAAAAAATCTGATTTTGGTCTCGTACGAACCTGTAATGTCCTAGCCTGGTTATTTGGCTTAAGCCTGTTAATAAGAACGATTTCTATTCTCTTTCAGCACTTTATCAATTTTGTTTCTGTTTGATTAATCCGTACTATATCGAGACTCTATGGAAGCGTATTGATGCCACATGAAATAAAAAAATATCTCATAATATTTATGAGATAATTATTTTCTTCATGTGGCATCAATACGAAAAGACTCAAATTTTCCAGATGGCCACGTTACATTAAAATATAGAAACTTTTTATTTAAACCACCCAAATAAAGAAACAAGAAAAATTTTGACTAAATTTAGAGTTAGCGATCAAGAGTTATTAATTGAATTAGGAAGATACAAAAAGATCCCTAGGCAGCAAAGAATATGTAAACTCTGCAATATAGTAGAAAACGAAATACATTTTTTCTTTAATTGTAAAATTAATAATCAACTTCGAACAAATCTTATAACAAAATTTAATAAAAATAATAATGAGTTTAGTTTAAAAACTTTTCACCAGCAACTAGCTATTATCCTTAGCCCATCAACACCTGAAGATATAAATACGGTTGTCTCTTTTATTAGACTGTCATTAGAACTGAGGAGAGGAGACCCTTAGCTGATATATATCTTTACTGTATTTGTTTTATTACATTATGTTTATGTTTGATATATGTTTGTATTGCCATAACCCGAATGGGTTCTTTTTCTGCAATTTTTAATAAATAAATAGATTAAAGCAGAAAAATATACACAAGTATTTAATATCTACCTAATCAAATGTTTTACGAAAACTAACCATGACAAAGACAACGGGTAACCAATTGAAAGCGATTAACGGTGCATGTTCCTGTAAAAGTTTTGCAAGAAGCAAAATTTAGGAAGAAATATCTGCCGTTATAACAAGTCATGCATTTCTCAGTTTTTTTTAATTAAAATACTGGTCAATTGACAACGCATGACGATCAAGAAGGCACAAGACTTTGGCACAAGGTGTGGGTATCCATATATCGGTTTAACACTACCGCTGGCTTTCGGCTATCCCGAGTCTGGCTATCCCGAGTTCCTATCCCGGTTCTTTATATTTGTCTCTTGTTGTCTTCATTTGTGTTTTTCTAGTGCAGCTCGCTTGTGAATAGTGACATGGGACTGCTGTAGTTCTCGGCCGTTGTAGATATTGAGTGTTATCATTCGTTTGTAATTTGGATAGTTTATCCAATTACTACTTGTCTCCTGCTAACAACAGGTGATACAAGCAAAACCGTGGCAAAAACACATGATGTGACTGTATGGTACAGAATATTCTATATTTTACGAAATGATATGGAGTAAATGAACATGAAACAATAACACATATGTTAGCTCAAACTGCAATAATTTAATGAGCTGTATGGCTATTTCGGAAATTAAATCTTCATCAGCAGCACTAGAACCCCAACATAGGAAAACCATAATTTCAAAAAGTGTTTAAAATCCATAAAACCAAAACGAAATCCGAATAATCAGTAAAATCAAATATAACTTAGGACAAAAACTACAATGGAGGGATTTATTTATTTTACGAAAGCTTAGGTTTTAGAATTTACATAAATTAAGTCTTCTATGTTCAAAAACACCAATAATCTAATTGAATATAACTTTTTTCATACTCGGAAAGGGGGATGATATCGTCCCAGAGATCTCAAAACCCCGTGGAGAGCATCCGAAAGTTCCCATGCTTGTATTTCTCTAAATCTCGCTGTTTCTTTTGTTCCGTGTTTGCAATTTACAATGAAAGGATATGGAGTAAATACAAAAGAGATAAAGTCTCTGCAAATACATGGTAGAACCAAGCATTGAAACAACACTTTTTATTAATTATTCATCTTGAGGTCACCATGAAGCATTCAACAATGAGCTTTGCTCATACCTCATAGTAAATATTAGACGACCCCTAGAAAGTCTGCATTTTCATGCAATTTCGCATCACATCGTCAATTTATGCCCTACGCGTGATTACCTGCAACTGAGAGGCATAAAGTCCACAAAAACGTAACAATTTTATTGCATTTTTAAATATTTATATTATATTTCGAATTCATTCATTGTTACATATATATTGCGGATAAACATAGATATAGTTTCGATGATTTAGTGATTTATTATGGAAAACCAATGACTTTAACTATGTTTTGTTATAGAAAGGCATTCGACTATAAAAAAAAATCGGCATAATGAAAAAAGAATAGCAGCTTTTCAAATTATTCTGTGTTAACTTAATATTGAGAATGTTTGGAGTGATTTAAAACTCTGAAGTCCCTAATTCTCCAGCCCACTCACGCGCGCACAGTAAATTATATATTCTGATCTAGTAGATATTTTATGAAATGATATGGCGTAAATCAACATGAGACCATAACAAATTTGTTCACTCCAACTGCAATAATTTTAATAAGCTGTATGGCCATTTCGGAAATTTATTCCTCATCAGCAGCACTAGAACCCAATCATAGGAAATCCGTTATTGCAAAAAATGTTTAAAATGCATAAAACCAAACGAATTCCGAATAATCGGCAATATCAAATATAGCTAAGGACAAAACTAAGATGGAGGGAGATCAACCTTAGGTTTTAGAATTTACATAAATTCAGATAATCGTAATTGCTCAAAGTGTACACATGAGATATAATCTCATGTACAAGTACACCATATCTAAGAAAAATAAAGAGCATACATCTCTAACATGGGGAATTGTTTTACAACTCCACACTACATTAAAAGACAAACTCCTGTATCAAATATTTTATGAAAGGATATGTGGTAAATGAACATGATACCATAACACATATGTTCACTCCAATGAGCAGTATGGCTATATTAAAAATTAATTTCTCATCAGCAGCACTAGAACTCAAACATAGGAAATCCATAATTGCAAAAAAAATGTTTCAAATGCATAAAACCAAACGAAATCCGAATAATCAGTAATATCAAATATAGCTAAGGACAAAACTACGGTGGAGGGAGTTAAACCTTAGGTTAAAGAATTTACATAAATTTAGATAATAGTAATTGATCAAAGTGTACCACATGAGATATAATCTCATGTACAAGTACACCATACCTAAGAAAAATAAAGAGCATACATCTCTAACACGGGGAATTATTTTACCAACTCCACACTGATATTAAGTTCACTTACCATTTATGTATGTCGCATTTCTAATCCCACACATATACATCTAATTGTTATTTAAATGTGTATATCAGAGACGTTTAATGTTTCTCTGAATTATAAATAAATTGTGTTTTCGATCAACATTTTTCTTTAATAACCCGTTACGGTTAGGATAATTACATCTGATAAGTATACAATTTGCATCTTACCCTGTAATAAACTTGTTGTGTTAGATAAACAGACTCTCTCTCTCTCTCTCACCTTAAGGGTATTCTACATCAAAATCACGTCACAGTACATTTGATATTTTTCTGATCTATTTGTTATGTTGGTATACTTGTAATATGTACATGTAATTGGTAATGAATATTCAAGAAAAAAAGGAAAAGATAAATCCTCACACAACTTGAATATATTAAAATGTGGTGGAAATGCACAAAAAGGGATACACAGGGAGAGAAGGAGGGGGAGGACACCATAAGGGAAGCTGCACTTTATAGTTTCTTTTAGGCAAATGTTCGCATATTACCGCGTTGCTAAGCATATAAAGACATAAATGCTCTTATAGCAAGTCTGTGAACAGTTTTTGACCATCGGTAATTTGTATGAAATTCCTTTGCTCCTTTGAAAATTCCAGAAATTCCTTTTCTCCCTTGAAAATTCCAGAAATTCCTTTGCTCCTTTGAAAATTCCTTTGCCAATGTAGCACAAAAGTTTCCTTGATACCAAATGGGATAAGCACATTGATGATATAATTTTCAGAGCAAGCAAAACACTTGGATTTTTTTAAAGTTTAAAAACACAAAATCAAAATATAAAGATTTAAGCATCACAGGCACTTGGTTGCCCTAAACTGGAGTCTTCTTGCTCAGTTTGGGACAATTTTATTGCATTTTTCAAATATCTATATTATATTTTGAATTCATTGTAACATATATATTGCGGATAAATAGGTATATAATTTCGATGATTTAGCGACATATACCCAATGGCTATATGTTTTGTTATAGAAAGGCATTCGATTATAAAAAAAATCGGCATACAAGTATGAGGAAACGCAGCTTTTCGAATTACTACATGTGTTAACGTAATATTAAGAATGTTTAATTGGAGTAATTTAAAATTCTGAAGTCCCTAATTCTCCAGCCAACTCACACGCGCACAGCAACTCCCACCTCAGACTTTTTCTGGAAGATAGAAATGGTGCAGAGGAGGGCAGCACGGTATGCTGGTAATAGGTGTCACAATAGAAGCAATGTATTTAACATGCTGAACTGGCCACTATTAGCCGAACGTCAGCTTAAAAGCAGACTTGTCATGATGTTCAAAATCACAACATGCTGAACTGTAAACTATTAGCCGAACGTCAACTTAAAAGCAGACTTGTCATGATGTTCAAAATCACAACATGCTGAACTGAAAACTATTAGCCGAACGTCAACTTAAAAGCAGACTTGTCATGATGTTCAAAACCACACACCATCTTGTTGTTATACCATCTAGCACAATTCTCATTCCAACAGACTCAAGAACCAGAAAACACCATCTCACATTTCGACACATTCACACTTCCAAAGACGCGTATAGATTTTCCTTTTTTCCATATACACTAACTCAGTGGAACCTTCTACCAGCAGTTAAAATACAGTCACCAACAGCGGATACATTTAGACATCAGCTTACAATAGCTGTTCTCTCCTACCCAGTTTCTTGTAAATAGTCTTAATCACTTAGTCTCAAATGTTAGTTGTTTTTTTTTCAAATGTATTAACAATGTTTACAAATGATTTTAATTAATCTTAAGTTCATTGATGAAATATTGGAGAAATCTGGGAATAGTATATTAGTCCCGGGAAAAATTAAGGGAGAAGTAGAAGAATCATCGAGTCATATTCAAGACGTCACTCGGAAACGTCACGTACTTGTTGCTTAACAAAATTGGCACAATTTTTCTGTGTTCATACGCCGCATATTATGAATGCAAAACTGGATATAAATTATCATATTGAAATAGGCCATGGGCTGAAATCACTTTCCGTGCACCCCCC
>MJUU01069965.1:125354-140493 GCA_002080025.1 Modiolus philippinarum | reverse complement strand
TGCAAAAAACAGCAATTTACCCCCGTGTTCTATTTTTAGTAACAGCGGCCATGTTGTTTGGACTAATTGAACACAATTTTGAAACTGTATACCCTGGTGATGATTCAGGCCAAGTTTGGTTACAATTGGCCCAGCAGTTTGAGAGGAGAAGATTTTTGAAATTGTAGACGAACAATGTATAAAAGAGCAAAAATTTGACAATAAAGGGCAATAACTTCAACATGGGTATTCAGATTTGCTTCAAAATTTTCAGAGGGATAGATCTTGGTATGCTGAACATTTTTGCAATTTCAAGTTGGCTTCTATCTGTTATAGTTTTCCTAATAAAAAATTAAAAATATTAAAATTTTGAAAATTTTACGGAAAAGGGGCAATAACTCCAACATGGGTCATCGGATTTTCTTCAAAATTGCACGGCGGGTAGATCTTGTCATTCTGATCATTTTTACCCTTTGTCAGATTTTTGATATCTGCTACGGTTTTTGAGTTATTTGCCAAAAACAGCAATCTACCCCTACGTTCTATTTTTAGTAACAGCGGCCATGTTGTTTGGTCCTCGGACTAACCGAACACATTTTTTAAACTACATACCCTGGTGATGATCCAGGCCAAGTTTGGTTTCATTTGGCCCAGTAGTTTCAGAGGAGAAGATTTTTGAAGAAAAGTTTACGACGGACGGACGGACGGACGACGGACGCCAAGTGATGGCAAAAGCTCACCCTGGCTTTAGCCAGGTGAGCTAATAAAAGGAAAATTGTTTGGTAGTAATTTATCACGGGACAATATTTTTTGTCAGCCAACGTTATCAAATTTAAAAATGATTTGATTGAACCATGTTAGTAATTCGAAATCATTGCAGATCCTCTCCATTGCTCATAATTTTCTTCCCGTTTCTTTTGCATTTTTGATGATATTATGATAAAACAGCATAGTTGCGACTTCTGAAGTTATCAGAGACCTAATTTCTGTAGTTTTTCTTACGTCTCGTTTGTATTTTTGCTCAGTGGTTACTGTAATTTGAATGCAAAATTGAAAAGAGATAACATAATAGATTCTACAAATAATCAATTTTGTTTCTCATGTGATGAATAAACTAGAGGCTCTCAAGAGCCTGTATAGCTCACCTGGTCCATGACTGGCATAAACTGCAGCCCAAATTAACCAAATGTTCAAGTGTATCATTTTCTACAAGCTTCAAAGGAGAAAATCTTCGAATGTGTTTTCCCCATAGGGTCCAATGTTAAACAACAGTCCCCGCTGGTGGCCATCTTGGATGAGGTGCAAACTTGTCAGACACAATTTTTTAAGAAGACCATTAAAGGCCTATTGTGACCAAGTTGTGATTCCAACTGACCAAGAAGTTTCATAGAAAAATGTCTTTGAATGTGTTTTTCCCATAGGGTTCAAAGTTAAATTATGTCCCCCGCTGGCGGCCATCTTGGAATACATGTCGACTTACCAGAAGCATTCTTCGATAGGTACCGACAATGGACAGTTGTCACCAAGTATAATTCCAATTGGGCACGTAAATTCAGCAGTTTCCATGGTAATTTAAATCCCCACTATCCATTACAACCCATTTCAGACTATCATACAAAAAAAATTTGGGCAGGGGTTCCCCTTGTAATTCAGATAATACATATTGCTGAAATCAAAACATTCAAAGTCCCCCTTTCCATTTTGGCAGGGGTTCCCCTTTATAATCTAGATTAAACATATTTCTCATATTGTGAAGAAACATATCTATTTGGAAACCAAATTTCATAGAAATTGGACAATGTTCAATTTTCCCGCCTTTTTTTGGCGGCCATTTTGAAAATGGCTTTCAATGACCAATTTTTGACATCAGTTGTTGAAGTCGCAACATCAATATCTATTTGGAAACCAAATTTCATTGAAATCGGAAAATGTTGAATTTTCCCACCTTTTTTGGCGGTTATTTTGAAAATGGCATTCAACGAACAATTTCTAATATCGGTTTTGAAGTTGCAACATCAATACCTATTTGGAAACCAAATTTCATTGAAATCGGACAATGTTGAATTTTCCTGCCTTTTTTGGTGGCCATTTTGAAAATGGCAGTTAACAAAAAATTTCTAATATCGGTTTTGAAGTTGCAACATCAATACCTATTTGGAAACCAAGTTTCACTGAAATCGGACAATGTTGAATTTTCCCGCCTTTTTTGGCAGCCATTTTGAAAATGGCATTCAACGAACAATTTCTAATATCGGTTTTGAAGTCGCTACATCAATATCTATTTGGAAACCAAATTTCATTGAAATCGAACAATGTTGAATTTTCCCGCCTTTTTTTGGCAGCCATTTTGAAAATGGCAGTCATTGAACGATTTTCAACACCACTTTTGAAGTCACCACAGCATGGCAAACATTTTATCAATTTACACTTAACCTTCATCTTCTTTAGATTTGAAAATAAAAGACAAAAAATATGTAAATTTTAAAATCTGTGAAAAAAGGGCAATAACTCCTACAACGGTTTTTGAATTTTCTCCAAAATTTCAGGGTGGGTAGATCTTGATATGCTGAACATTTTTGCAATTTGAAGTTGACCTCTAGCTGCTATAGTTTCTTTGAGAAAAAATTAAAAACATTAAAATTTTGATAAATTTCCAGAAAAAGGGCAAAAACTCCATAACTGGTCATCAGATTTTCTTCAAAATTGCAGGGCGGGTAGATCTTACCATGCTGATCACTTTTACTCCCAGTCAAGATTTTTGATATCTGTAATGGTTTTCGAGTTATTTGCCAATAAAGGGCTATGCCGAGCGCAGCATGATACGACCGCAGCATGTCGTCCACTGAAATTTGAAAAAGTGTAATTTAAAGTGAGTATGGACATAGGAAAGAGCTTGACACAATAATTAGATGGACGCAATAAGGAGATTGACCGATTAATTAGCTGGACACAAACTAGGGAAAATAAAAATTAGCCCTTATGACTCCTTATGATTCCTCTTTGACCCTCTATAGCTCAGAAATGGTAAGAGCTACGCCCAATCCATTGACATGATGCTGAAAGCTTATATCAAGAGGAATCAAAAGAAAAAAATCCCATCGAAATGCGATGAAAAATAAAAATTTAAGGTAATCTGTAAATTTACGATTTTGGCCCCCTTCGGCCCCTCATAGCTCGGGAACGGCAAGAGCTACGTCAAATCCGTTGAAATACTACTGAAAGCTTACATCAAGTAGAATCCAAAGAAAAAAATCCCATCAAAATCCGACGAAAAATAAATTTTTTAGGTTATCTGTAAATTTACAATTTTGGCCCCCTTGGGCCCCTCATAGCTCGGAAACGGTAAGAGCTACGCCAAATCCGCTGACATATAACTGAAAGCTTACATAAAGAGGAATCAAAGAATAAAATCCCATCAAAATTCCATGAAAAATAAAAATTTTAGGTTATCTGTAACTTTACAATTTTGGCCCCTTTCAGCCCCTCATAGCTCCGAAACGGTAACAGCTACGCCAAATCTGTTGTCATACTACTGAAAGCTTACATCAAGAGGAATCCAAAGAAAAAAATCCCATCGACATCTGAAGAAAAATAAAAATTTTAGGTTATCTGTAAATTTACAATTTTGGCCCCTTCAGCCCCTTATAGCTCGGAAACGGTAAGAGCTACGCCAAATCCGTTGACATCTACTGGAAGCTTACATCAAAAGGAATCCAAAGAAAAAAATCCCATCGAAATCAGATGAAAAATAAAAATTTTTGGTTATCTGTAAATTTATGATTTTGGCCCCCTTCGGCCCCTCATAGCTGGGTAAGGAAACAAGTTACCAAAAATCTAAAAGTAGAACGCTACGCTAATTTTTCATTTGGAATCCTTTGGAAAAAATTGCATCAAAATCGGACTAAAAATAAAAAAATGAAATTTTTGTAATTCGCCCCTTTTGGGCCCCATTTATCTCGTGAACGGTACATGCCACGTGAAATCCGTTGGCATACCCCTGATTGGAAATTTTCGAAGGAGTTTACTGAAAGAAACCCCATCAAAATCCGATAAATAATAAAGATTCTACAGTCAAATATGTGAAAACAACCAATTTAACCCCTTTTGGCCCCTTTTTCTAAAACGGGCGGGGCCAGGAACATAAAATTATAGCCCGGGCTAAAGCATGTGCCAAGAAACATCATACTAAAATTTGAAAATGATCTGTTCACTGGAACCAAAGTTATGCTGTCCACAGACACAAAAATATCCAATTTTACCCCTTTTTGGCCCTTTTTTCTGAAACGGGTGGGGCCATAAACCCGAAATTAAAACCCGGGATAGCCATTATGCCAAGAAACCACATACTCAAATTTGAAGATGATCCGTCCACTAGAAACAAAGTTATGCTGGCCACAGACGCCGGCACCGATGCCGACGCCGACGACTGCGCCATAACATAATACGACCGCAAAATTTTTGCGGTCGTATAAAAACAGCAATTTACCCCTATGTGCTATTTTTAGTAACGGCAGCCATGTTGTTAGGTCCTCGGACTAATCGAACACAATTTTGAATCTACATACCCTGGTAATGATTCAGACCAAGTTTGATTAAAACTGACCTATTGGTTTCAGAGGAGAAGATTTTTGAAAAAGTTTACGACGGACGGACGGACGGACGATGGCAATAGCTCACATGGCCTTTTAGGCCAGGTGAGCTAAAAAGATATTGTTTTCAAAAGGTTGGGAGAATTCCTTTATGACTCTGAGGCAGCTTCTTGATAAGTCAACAGGTCAACCGAATATGGCTTTGAGGAAATACTCCACAGGCTGAGATAGGCGTAGGGAAAGATCATAAAATCATTATAAATAGTTTGATTATACTTACCTATAATAGCAACAACATCTGCTAACATATGTCCCCTTGACATATGATCTAGACCAGCCTATTAAAGATAAAAATATTCTCATTATCTAATTGCCTTGTACTTATTTTGGGATTTACAGTACAGCAATTCAATAACCCTATAGTATTTAACATTAAGACCAATGAAACAAAATCTAATTAACATGTACTTGGATCAGTACTTATGTCTAAACTAGAAGCTTGAATGTATTCTGCTGTTTTTATAACTGATTACAAATGTTGGAGCCTTCATCAACTAAGACCTAATGTCTCCATTCATTTAGATTCATTTTGTTTTCTTTCATGACTGAATGTACAGAGCATGAAATTGTTTAAAGATGAATCTCTGAGTTTCATAAAAGTCCCCTTTAAATGTTCTTCAAGACTCAATGTGCACATGTCAAATCAACAAAAACTTCTAGCTATTGCTATATTGTGTTAAAATATAAAAAAAAAACTTGTAAATGAAAAACAAGAAGAGATTTCTTGTTTGCATTAGTCTAAGAGAAAAGTAATAGGAACTGGTTTCTTTAAAATAAAGTATATTATATTTGTTTAGCTATATATAATGGACACCCAAATTAACTATAGCTGTCATCAAATGTCAGCCAGTTATACCCCTGCTTTATACTGAACCCTGAATCAATATGACAAGTGTAAATTTAAGTCTATGTGGACACAATACAGTTGAAGAAACAGTACAAATGTGAACACAATACAAGAATAGACACAATGATATACCTCCCCCTTTTTCTACAAAATATTCAAAGAAGAATTATCTCAAATTTGGGACAGAAACCATATTACTTCATGCATACCTTCAGTCGGTATACTACCACTGTGTTACATTTCACTGAAATTCAAGTACACATTTAAGAGGACATATGCTGACAAGGTTCGTCCCCCTTTTTCCAGAAAATATTCAAAGATGAAACATTTCCCCTTCAAAATTTCAGGCAGCACCCATATTACTTCATGCATATCTTCAGATGGTTTACTACAAGTGTGTAACATTCATCAAAATCCAAGCAGCCATTTAGGAGAACATGTGCTGACAAGGTTCCTCCCCTTTCACCAGAAAATATTCAAAGACAAATTATCTCCCCTTCAAAATTTCGGGCACTATTCTTCAGGTGATGTACTACAACTGTGTAACATTCCATCAAAATCTAAGGAGCTGTTTAGGAGAACATGCGCTGACAAGGTACATGGACGGGCATACGTACGGATGGACAAGGTGATTCCTAAAAACAACCACCTAATTTTGTTTGTGGGGGTATATTGTTTACTGTTTTCTTTTTGAGGATGTGTTATCTATTTTTCATTTGTGCAGTTTTTAACACATTGTGTGACAATATTTGAGATGATTATTTTACAATGCAATGCTGTACTTTGTATTGAATACGTAAAACAAAATGACTCACCAAATGTGCAAAGCCAGGAGCTTTAATTTTACATCTGTAGGGTTTGTTTGTACCATCTGATACCAAATATACACCAAATTCTCCCTAATGGATGAAAAAAATATAATGAGTCACCAATCATCATTTAGTACTGAAGTAAAAGTACAGTTTATTGAGAACATTTCACTGGAAACAATATATCTTTAATAAAGAAATTCTACTCAAGTTGTGGTAAAAGTTTTGTAAAGGACCAAGATCCCTTGATACATGTTTATTATACTTAGTATTCAAGATGTAGTTAGCAATCTTACACTATGATCTGGTAAACACAATCTTGCAAGTGGCAATCTTGAATTTCCAAACCTAAAAACATATACCATGCAATTATCCTAAGGAAGCATGAAGCATTCTTCCTTTCATAACCATTTTTATGGTTTAATAATTTAGGTAGATTACAGTAGAAGTGAGTAATTGCATTTGAACTTAAGTTAAAGCTTCTATTTCGACTTTTTCTAATTTTGGAAATCATAACTTCTTTTTGGACTACTTTTGGATCATGGATTTTTTAATGCTGCTGATGAGAGGTAACTCCTTGAAAGAGGGTATAACCCCCCACCCCTTTGAGTCCAGAGAACACCCAAAATTTGAGATGAAGTCCAGAGTCCATTTGTTATTTTTTTTAAAATTTTTTGGAAATTTGAAGTGCAAGTCCAAAATGCTATGACTTTTCAGTCTGTGGAGTCCATGGACTCAAGTGGTCAAGTCCAAAGTACACCGAAAATAAGGCTGAAGTCCCATGTCCAAAAAAGGGGGGTTATACCCTCTTGAAACATGTGTACAGCATAACTAAATTTACTGTTTGTATGCAACTATGGTGTTTTTGAATATCAAAGATCAGGATATTCATTCAGATTTCTTTTTACAATCTTGGAAGATATCTCACTTTTTACCTGCTATTGTGTACAAATAATATAAAACTTCTGCTATAGAAGAGACCCAACATTAAACTGATATCTGTTAATATCATTGGTGGCCATCTTGGATTTATTTTATCATTGACGGCCATCTTGGATTTATGATATGGATCATATAATTGAAGAGAAGAAGGAATATTACAAGAATGAAGTCCTTGTTTCCTCATCATAACTGCTAAATTGTGTTACTTATACAGACTTTTTGTGTAATTGTTAAAATAATATCTAGATAATAAATTTGTTTGCATTACAACATATTAATCATATAATATAAACTAATACACAGAACATGCATGCAATGAAGAATAAAATGTAAAAAAACACCTGGCTTGCAGGTAACAATATATAATGTTTTACTTAAGGCATTTTAAACATAACAACTGTATGCATTTTAAAAGTGCATTACCTTTGGAGCTTCAACAGCTGTGTATGTAGCTCCAGGGGGAACTTGATAACCTTCTGTAAACAACTTAAAATGATGGATCAGGGCTTCCATAGATTCCTGTCAAAAATAAAAATATCTGTGCGTCATCATTTTTCATTAAAATCATTGGCACTATATACAAAACATTTCAATTAAACATAGGCACAGTCTGTGCCAAAAACTTTTTCATTTACTAGTCCCAAGGGGCTAGTAAGGTCAGTCCTGTGTTGTACTAGCCCAAACTCAATTTCACTAGCTCTTATAGAAGATTCTTCGTTTATAAGGTAGAATTTTAACTAGCCCACTAGTGACTTCAAATTTTTACTAGCCCAAGACTGATTTTACTAGTCTCAGGTGTAGGGCTAGTGGCTAATGGCACAGACTGTAGGCATAATTAAAATTTAATCAATGCTGTCAACTAACTTCAACATTTACTGTTGAACCAAATATCAACAATATGCTGTTATACATTTAAGAATATGCCTGGAGGCAAGAGCAGAATGCATTTTGAGGCAAGAGCTATGTGAACTTTTCTTCTGCGTTGAGCCATATTAATTATATTTATTCATGTTTATTATACAAAAAGCACATCAAAAGAACATCTAACTAAGACCATGGTTATACATAAGATTTCCATCCCTGTTTGAACTGACTTTTCCCCCCACACTGATTTTTTTTTATTTTTCAAAATCTTTACAGTTTCTGGATTTTTTTAATGTCCATTTCAATATAGTGAAACTATTTAAGAGCGAAGTTTTCATTTCCTGTGCACAAAACTTGTTTATCTGTATTAGCAATCATTATTCACAGGTTCTTCTTGACCTTTTTGATGAGAGATCATTTGCATTCCCTGCCTGTTATGTATAGGCTGTATAAGACTTGTAAAATGATTTTGAAAGGATTAATATGGATCACGAGCTGTGATACCTGTCACAGCCAGAGTGTCATAAACAATGATAATATAATGTGTCTGCCTGTCCAAATTATGAGAATCTTGGAACGTTTTTAATATGGCCTAAAATATAAGTATAGACCTACCTAAATTGCAACAAACTTTTAATTACTTATGCATGTATGTTTGTACCTTCATTTCTGCTCTCTTTGGAGGGACAACTTTATGATCATCAACTTTAATCTCTCCTTTTGGCATCTTATTTAAACACTGTTGAATGATTCTTAAACTTTGTCTCATTTCTTCCATACGAATCAGGTATCTGGATAAAAATATAAGTTATACATTGTGAGAAAGAGTTACTACCGCAGACAACATTTTATGATGTGATTAAGGATATGATTGTCAAATACAACAAGTATTTGCCAATATTATCAATATCTTTTTTTCAATGAAACATGTGTATTTTAATTTGTTTCTTTGTTAAGAGACCAACCATTTAACCTGAAAGGGGGGGGGGGTAATGTTTTTTTTTCTGGACATAATTTTTTTTTTCTCATTTCGCACGAAAAAAAATATTTATTTTTTTCACGTGTATCAACAAAATATTTTTTTTCTTCAAAATTAACATTATTTTTTGGGGCAGAAAGCCTCCTTCAGAAATTTTTTTTCATCATTTTGGCAGCCAAAACATTTTTTTCACATAAAATCAGCTCCAAAATGTTTTTTTTTAGAAAACAAGTATGGACCCAAATTACGTCTCGCCCGTCCCTACATGGTCACAAAATTGATGTGAAAACTCAAACTGACTAAATCAGAAAACTAAACATGTTCCCTAGACTGTGAAAATTGGGATAACTGACAAAAGCAATATAGCACACTGTCATGTATCACCTAAACCAAAATGCCAAATATCTGTGACCTACCACTGATAGATACTGAAAAACAAAACATGTTCACTAGACCATGAAAATGAGGTCAAGGGCTAAAGCTTAATAGCAGGATGTCGTGTTCCATCTAAGACAAACCCACATACCAAATATTATTGACCTTACATTAAAAGATGCTGGGAACTTAACATGACCACTGGACCATGAAATTGAGGTCACAGACAAAAGCCATATAGCAGACTGTAATGTAATGCCAAAGACCAACCTACATATCAAATATCACTGACTTACCACTTACAGTTACTGAGAAAATGACCTAATCCCAAAATCTTAACATGCTCACTAGACTGTGAAGTTGAGGTGAAGGACAAATGCCATATGACAGACTGTCATGTACTACCCAAGACCAACCTACATACCATATATCATTGACCTACCACTAATAGTTACTGAGAAACTAAACTAAGCACAAAAACTTAACATGTTCACTGAACCGTGAAATCGAGGTCAAAGACAAAAGCCATATAACAGTCTGTCATGTAATACTCAAGATCAACTTATATACCAAATATCATTGACCTACTACCTATAGTCACTGAGAAAATGACCTAATCAAAAAAACTTAACATGCTAACTAGACCGTGAAATTGAGGTCAAGGACAAAAACAATATGACAGACTGTCATGTACTTCCGAAGACCAACATACATTACATATATCACTGACCTACCACAACTAACCACAAAAACTTTACATGTTCACTAGACCATGAAATTGAGGTCACAGACAAAAGCTGAATAGCAGACTGTCATGTAAAACTAAAGACCAACTTATATACCAAATATAATTGACCTAACACTTATGGTAACTGAGAAAATGACTTAATCACAAAAACTTAACATGCTCAATAGACCATGAAATTGCAGTCAAAGACAAAAGCAATATGACAGACTGTCATGTACTACCTAAGAACAACCTACATTACATATATCATTGACCTACCACTTATAGTTACTGAGAAACTAAACTAACCACAAAAACTTTACATGTTCATTAGACCATGAAATTGAGGTCACAGACAAAAGCTGAATAGCAGACTGTCATGTAATACTCAAGATCAACCTATATACCAAATATCATTGACCTAACACTTATGGTTACTGAGAAAATGACCTAATCACAAAGTCTTAACATGCTCAATAGACCGTGAAATTGAGGTCAAGGACAAATGCCATATGACAGACTGCCTAAGAACAATCTACATACCATAAATCATTAACCTACCACTTATAGTTACTGAGAAACTAAACTAAGCACAAAAACTTAACATGTTCATTGGACCATGAAATTGAGGTCACAGACAATAGCCATATAGCAGACTTTCATGTACTACTCAAGACCAGCCTATATACCAAATATCATTGACCTACCACTTATAGGTACCGAGAAAATGACCTAATCACAAAAACTTAACATAAAAGTTTACATCGCCATCGCCGCCGCCTCCGCCGCCATACTTTATATGCATATGTCTCGCTTTCCGCGACTTTCTTCGCGGGTGGGACAAAAAACAAATATGGATTTAGACCTGAAATTTTACCGGACAGTCAGACCAACAACTTGAAATTATTTACCGGATCTGTGACAAATTTACCGGACTTGTCCGTCGGTTCGACGTTATTTCAGCATCACTGGATATTTTCAACATACCAAGAAGTTAGATGGAACTTTATATCAGACTACTTTTTCATGATAATATGCCTCTATGTTTACTTAACAATGATGTAAAATGGATATAGTGATATCAAGTATTAGACTGACAATGAATTTTTTGTTTTCTCTTGAGACAATATATTATTTAACCTATTGAAAACTTGTGAAATCAAGGCAATCTACAAAATATTGATAGCTATATCATACCTGTCGTAGCAATCTCCTTTTCTACCTATAGGTACATCAAACTCCACCTGATCATAGGCATCATAAGGCTGTGTTTTCCTCAAATCCCATTCTATTCCAGAGCCTCGTAACATAACACCACTGAAAAAAAACAACAAATGTTTATACCTCTAAAACAAAATAACATAACTCCACTGACAGAAAAACAAATGTTTATACATCTAAAACCATGTGACCATGGTAACAAAACTAAAACCTACTAAAAGAAAAACAAATGCTTATACATGTACTTCTAAAGACATTTTTACTTCTATTTATTTGGAATTTTCCATTTAATACAAAGGAATTGGAGGGCAAAGTAAGAAGTTCTGAAGTTCATCCAAACTGCTACTGTTTTCAGTTACTGCTAAGCTAGTTATCATAATCTTGCATTCTATATATATATACAATTGTAGATGGTGTATAAAGACAAACCTACCTAAATCCATAATTAAGAGCATCTTCAGCTGAAATGATTCCTATATCTATTGTTCTGGCTCTCCATATAGGGTTGTTTGTTAATAAATGATCTGTTTCATCAATACACTGGTTAAAACGATCAATAAAGTCATAGATATCATCCATTAAACCAAGTGGCATGTCCTGAAAATAAAGCAAACTTCAATTATATCTTACATGATTATTAAACTCAACAAAGCAAATTAATGTAACATGTATATCTCAATTGTACCTTGCATGTCATTTGTTTAATATTTCTGTAAAGTCTTTGGTCTTCTTTGGTTTAATTATTTTAAAAGCAAGCGTTATAGTTTTTTACCAGTGACCCCAGTCACAAATTGTTTTTCCCATGATTTCTTTTTCTACGTCTTTTAAATAATTCTGACAAAATTTTACTCCATTGGAGTTATTTTGTCACATTCATTAAACTCTTTTTTTATTTGGCCTTGTACATGTATATATGACTTTCAAACAGAAAATTGAACAGGAGTCATGATTTGGCAGGATATGTTACAAATTTCATTTTTATTGTAAATTCTAAAGGTAACAAGATGAGAAATACAGACATATTACATTTGGCTTCTCAAGTGAAAGAATTTGGGGGGAAATCTAAACATTTCATTGTTTGTTTTTTATAAAAGTATGCCCACTAGTAATGCAACAGAAGTTCCCTTTCAAAGGGTCACATGTAAACTTTGGTTTTGATGTCTTATCATTATTTGTAATTTATCTTTTCAAAACTGAAAAAATTTGTCCAATTACTA
The DNA here is from genome assembly GCA_002080025.1 of Modiolus philippinarum. Lineage (NCBI taxonomy): Eukaryota > Metazoa > Mollusca > Bivalvia > Mytilida > Modiolidae > Modiolus > Modiolus philippinarum. Next base: position 127,884 of record MJUU01069965.1, on the reverse strand, counting down.
TGGGGAATTTCAATGAAAATCATATGCAATGCAAATATTGCAATATAAAATCCAGTTGAACCATAAATCTCCTATCATTATAACATGCATGAAAATTAATTAACAATTTATAGAACAGTAGTGAGTACTACTTTTTTGTGTCTGGCAAAATGTTGAAATATAATTACCAGTCACATTCAAAGTTTATCAAAATACCTGTGCCACTCCTCCTGGTCTGACATATGCAGCATGCATTCGAGCTCCCGAAACTCTTTCATAAAATTCCATTAATTTTTCTCTTTCCTCAAACAACCAGAAGAAGGGTGTCATGGCTCCAATATCAAGAGCATGTGTACCAACGGACATAACATGGTTCATCAGTCGAGTAATCTCTCCAAATAATGCTATAAAGGAAAGAAATAGGTTATGCAAAATATCAGACTTGTCCAGAAAAATATTACTAAAATGTTGATAATTCTTAGTCATTAATAATTTCCCAATTGATTTGCAATATCACTTGCAATTTTCTTAATTATTTTCATTCAAACTCAAATATTTTACAATAATCTCAAAAAATTATTCATAATAGCCAGTCTATAGCCCTTAAAAACTAATTTCATGGAGTATAAATATGATTTATCAGTAATTTGTATGAATTTCCTTTGATCTACAGAGACTGATATTGTCAGTATCACTGAACTGGACACTATCACGAAAATATCGGTCACTGTTAAGTCGTCACACGCGGGTTGCTATGCTTACGTCATGTTTTTGTACTATTTGTCGTGCTCATACGCGTAATACGTTGAATGATGAATGCATACAAATTATTGCAAAAAACAATTGATTAATAGTGCTAAAGTAGAAATTTCAGCTTATTGCAAGTTATCATAGAGTGTTATTTATTATATTGTGAATGACCAATAAAAGAAATATAGGACATTTTGTTTTTGATACCAACTTTATCACGGCCTAACGCATCAAGCTCACCCTGACGGGCCTACTTGATACTGGCCGTGATAAAGTCCGTATCAAAAACAAAATGTCCTATATTCCATATATATATAGGACATTTTGTTTTTGATATGGACTTTATCATGACCAGTATTAAGGACGCCTGTTAATGTGAGCTTTATGCGTTTTAAGCTGTGACAAAGTCTGTATCAAAATGTCTTATATTTCCTCTATCAGTAATTCACAAAATGATAAATAGAACTCTATAATAAATGGAAATAAGCTGAAATTTCTTTTTAAGCACTAGTTAATCTATTGTTAATTGCAATAATTTATACACACATGTATGCTTTCTCCATTCAACATATTACAGGTATGAACACAACAAATAGTACCAAAATATGCCATCAGCATAGCAACCCGCAAGTGATGTCTTCACAGTGACCTGTTAATTCTGTTGTTAGTGTCCAGTTTGGTGATACTGAGATTATCAGTCTCTGATGATCGAAAAAAAAATCACAAATTACTGATAATTACAGTTATGAAGAAAAACATAAAACATGTTACTACAATATGAAAAAAAGAGCAGTGCTCAAGGTCCCCCGCCTTAGAGTTGTATGTTCCTTTTACCTGAAAAACGGTACAAGATGAAAAAAATGTTTGGGGAGGGTTCTATTGCATTTTTCACGAGGAAGCATTTGCAAAAAACCCCATCAAAATCCGATGAAAAAAAAAAAATTTTTTTTGGCACCCCCACCCCCCCAACACCTTTGACCCCAATTATCTTGAAAACGGTAAGAGATACCAGAAATCTGTTGACATATATGAAAGCATTCATTGAGAGGAATCTAATGGAAAAAATCCCATCGAAATCGGATAAAAAATAAAAATTTCCCACACGGACCAAATTTTGGTGCAATAAATTCTATTTTTAGAAATTGTGACCTTGACCTTTGACCTACTGACCCCAAAATCAATAGGGTTCTTACCCTTCCCTATTCCTTCCATCTGTATAAGTTTTGTTTCAATTGGGCAAGGGATACTCAAGTTATCATCCGGAAACGACATCCGGAATGACGGAAAGGCGAATTCTATAGTCCCCCGCTTTCGCGAAAGGCGGGGGACAATAAAGGGCTACGCCGAGCGCAGCATGATACGACCGCAGCATGTCGATCACTAAAATTTCAACAAAAGTAGTTCAAAGTGAATGTGGACACAGTAAAGAGCTTGACACAATAATTAGATGGACACAAAAAGAAGCTTGACACAGTTATTAGCTGGAAACAAAATACAGAAAAAATCAACCCTTTGGATCACTTATTGATAAAATAAAGGGCTAAGCCAAGCGCAGCATGATACGACCGCAGCATGTCGACCACTGAAATTTCAACAAAAGTAGTTTAAAGTGAATGTGGACACAGTAAAGAGCTTGACACAATAATTATATGGACACAAAAAGAAGCTAGACACAGTTATTAGCTAGAAACAAAATAGGGAAAAAACCCTTTTGATTACTTTCTGATAAAAAACCGTAAGAGCTATGCAAAATATGTACTATCAACTAAAACTTTACATCCATAGAAATTCAAAGAAAAAA
>MJUU01069965.1:91201-112058 GCA_002080025.1 Modiolus philippinarum | reverse complement strand
GGAATGGACTTTAACCATTCTACCTAACCAAGTTGCTCATGCGTAAAATGTAGGTCCGAGACAGCATCCGAAGCATGCATTGTTGTTGTCATCCCAAAATGCATCAAACATACCAATGTGGTTGATGTGGGCCATGTCAGTAAGCAGGAATGGACTTTAACCATTCTACCTAACCAGGTCGCTCATGCATAAAATGTAGGTCAGAGGCAGCATCCGAAGCATGCATTGTTGCTGTCATCCCAAAATGCATCATAGATACCAATATGGTTGATGTGGGCCATGTCAGTAAGCAGGAATGGACTTAAACCATTCTACCTAACCAAGTCGCTCATGCATAAAATGTAGGTCAGAGACAGCATCCGAAGCATGCATTCCAGTTGTCATCCCAAAGTGCATCAGGCATACCAATAAGTTGATGAGGGGCATGTCAGTAAGCAGGAATGGACCTTAACCATTCTTCCTAACCGGACGCCGACGCGGACCCGGACGCTAGGGGTATCACATAAGCCCACCTCACTTCGTGAGGTGAGCTAAAAAGGAATTGATCATTTGTCGACATTAAAATTAGTCCTTATTATTGTCCGTTTGATTTCTATAGACCCACCATAAAAAATTAATTAAAAATCCAAATTTACTTTTTTCACATTTTTCTCTTCACATATCTATTGAATGCACTCATACGAACTCTTACTATAAGTTTCAGAATTTTTCCTCCCATAATTAAAAAGATGCCCATTAGCTGCCCATGTTAATTTATATTTCTATTCATGATTTTCACAGAGGGAGTTAATGTACAAGAACCAATGGCCCTTCCTGTGTAAACCATAATAAAAACATGTGGCATTTACTAGTATGTAAATTTCAAAGAACATGTGACTAGCCATTTTAATATTATACATGTTTCAATAGGTAAACAATGAATAGAGATGTCCATTTCAGTGTGAAATCTATATTTAGACTTGTCACAGATTATTGACACATACATGTGATAGGTCTCTGGAGCCAATGCAGGAGATAGCCTTGATTTTCAGGGAGATTAGCCATTTTTTCAGTTGAAATCAGGGAGATTTTTTATTGCCATATTTTCAAGATAAAATATATATACTGCCAGCGATTAAGCTAAGATTTTGAGACCTTTAGTCACTTTTGCGTATCAGTTTCGCAGGGCAATGTGTACTATGAAGCTTGTACTTTTATGATTTATAATTTTTATGTATTTGTTTTCGTTTATTTTTTAATGCTTAGATTCAGCACATCTGTGATAATAATGGGTTCCTTTTATTGTTATTTTCAGAAAATCTGCATTATGCATTCATTTTTTTTTTTATCTATATATGCTCTCATTTACTTGGAAAAGAGAAAATTTTTGAAAGCAATGGACAACAGAGCACTATAAATATCTATATCTCAGTTTTACTTTCTATTAATTTGTGATTTTAAAGAAATTATTTTGCAAAATATCAAACAAATATTGTTTACAAACATATTTTTTTGCTAAAATAGTGGTGAAATAAAAAGTTCTATTATATTGATCTAGCAAATATCAGCAAAAGTTCAATTCTGAAAAATAAATTCATGGAAATGGAAAGACATTTTTAAAGGGGGAAATAACCCAACTTTAAAAGAAACGTGATCTTTACTTTAAATAAAATCAATGTATTCAAAGAGAAAGTTTGACCTGTTAATTAGGAAAAATTTGATGAAAAAAAGATTTTAATGTTCAAAGAATTAATTATTTTAAATAACTGATAGTTAATTGCCATACAGGTAAGCAAGTTATCTCTGATTGACCGGTAATTAGTGATACCATGCCCAGGAACCACCGACGGCGTTTGTTTACAACTGACCTAATCCTTTAATTAGCATTACAGGTGTAATTAAAGTGTCAGTTTGGACAATTAGATTACAGTAACAAAGATCATGAGCAGTCAAGTGACTATAGGCTAATTATATCCCTTGGGAACACTCCTAAATGGCGATTTTGTACACATTTTTTTTTTATTTTGGCTGGAAGCCGAATTTCCGGGAGATATTTCTGGAATTCCAGGAGATGAAAGAAGCCCCTGAAAATCTGGGAGATTTCCATGCTCCCGTTGGGAGATCACATGTATGTTGACAGTGGAAATTAAAATCAATAGTTATTCTATAATGAATGATTTAAACTTTTAGTATGTTGTTTTTAATTATAAGTGATCATAAGTGAAACTGTGAAACTCCCTTTTTTGATATATTTTTGAAAGGGACATGAAGTATGGTTGAAAAAAATAAACTAGACTCAGAGCACCTTAACTGGAGCATGAATTGGGCTTGATTCTCATGCTTTTTTCAAAGTATTAAAGAGGTAGAATTGCCTTGTACATAAATACTTAGTAGATTTTTCAAGTAAATAAATTTCAAAACGTTTTAGAAATAGTGATTAAATAAACGAATATAAATGTATTTGACTAAATTTAGTTTATTTAGTGCGCATATTTATTTCTCTTTCCCTTGTGGTTGTTTTAATGTAAAACTTTAAAGAAATAGTGAAAGGACTATTCGACATTCAGTGGAAAACTGAGAAATGTGTTAAAATTCAAGGGTTTCACCTTATAATTAAAGACAAGTTTACATAAATATATGCCTAAAGTTTAAATCATTCATTATAGAATTACTATTGATTTTAATTTCCACTGTCAGTAATCTGTGACAAGTCTAAATATAGATTTCATACTGAAATGGACATCTCTATTCATTGTTTACCTATTTAAACATGTAAATGGCTAGTCACATGTTCTTTAAAATTTACATAAATGCCACATGTTTTTATTTTTGTTTACACAGGAAGGGCCATTGGTTCTTGTACATTAACTCCCTCTGTGAAAATCATGAATAGAAAAATAAGCTAACATAGGCAGCTAATGGTTATCTTTTTAATTATGGGAGAAAAAATTCTGAAACTAATAGTCAGAGTTCGTATGAGTGCATTCAATAGATATATGAAGAGAAAAATGTGAAAAAATTAAATATGGATTTTTAATTAATTTTTTATTGTGGGTCTATAGAAATCAAACGGACAATAACTATAATTTCTCTAAACAACCCAATGATTTTTAAATGTTGACCGCCATGATTCTGCTTTCAACACTCATGAACATGGTGAAAGGCAAACACAGGTAAATATTTGGTCCAAGTTCTGATAAAGTTATCAACGTTCAAGACCACATTAGGCAAAATCTGTCCGTGATGACAAGGATTTGGTGTTTCCCATTGTGGCAATATTAAAAAATACTATCACCCCTTTTAAAATCTGTGTACTTTGGAAAAATGCAATTTTATTACTTGTGTTTTAATATCAGAATATAAATTTAACTTATTTTGTGGTTGTAGTAAACTAACCCGTTTGAATATTAATCTTATTTTTGTATATATTGTTGAAAATAGTTAAATTTGTGTAATCTTAAACTTGAGTTCGGAATTCATACTCCATAAACCTTAATTTTATTTTTAGTATAACTATTTGATTGAACTTCAGTTCATTGCCGTTTATGCTATGTTTTTTGAGGTATAATACGTCCAAGTGGAACAAATATAGTTCCTTTCCCAATCATATAGGAAAGCTTGTTAATGCCACATATGGAACAAATACAGTTCCTTTTCCAACTGATTATAAGAAGTTAATTCAGTGTTCTAGCCAGGATTTGAAAAGGGCACGGCGCCAATCACAAAAAAGGGCACTCTACTGCGTAAATCAAATATGAAAAACGGCACTTTGATACGTAAATTGCTTTTTCAAAAGGGCTATTATCCTGTACCACTGAAAGGTTTACTTTCTCAAATATAAAAAGCATAGCTAAATAAAGGTATAGTAATTAAGACCTTGGTGATACTGTAGCTTCAAAGAAATACAGCTGAATGTATGTATATGCATTGAAGCATTGAATTGTTCAGACTAGATCAAATTATAAATTGACTTTCTTTTCAAAATGTTCAAAGTCCCCATCATATTTCTTCTGGAGACTTACTTTCATTCTTCAATAATTTAGTATAACACATAAAAGTAGGGTGGCAAAATTAATATTCAATAGATAAGTTGACTGAATAAGTATTATAATTTTTTTTTAAAGTTCAAATATTCAAAAAAGTATGTGAAAATAGCCACACAGTTTTTCAGAAAATTTGAAGAACATTCCGTTAAATTGGCGTATTTTACATCATGGTAAAGAATAAAATCTTTTAGCCAAAATTTGTAAAATGGAGAATAATGCAAGGGAGGTAATTATTGAAGTTTTCCAAAAATGGTCATATGTTGATTGCTGGTAATCATTATAAATGTTGACTGATTGCTAAATAAACAACACCTGTCCTAATGACTGCCCCAATCAGCCCTAATTAATCACTCTAATTAACTTGTTTACCTGTCACAAAGCTACCTGTGTTGATTGACATAAAATCAATAACCGGATATGTATGATAATTTTCAGTTTGACAAAGTACGTTTATCATGTTTAAGGGCTATTATCCCGGTGGTTTTGCATCAGAAATTCGAGCAAAACGGCACTGGCGCCACAACAAAAAGGGCAGACATGGTGAAAAAGGCACTTGGGTCATAAAGAAAAGGGCTGGCGTTGTGCCAGACATTTTATGTCTACCAAGAACACTGCAATTTATAGTTTTTGGAGAAGTTTCTTTTTTGGAAGTCTGATTTTTAATTCCTTATTTTCAGTACGTTTTGTTAACTTTTATTTTTGATCTTTTAAACTTTTTGTAAATAATTGAAATCCATAGTCAGTTTGTCATCATGTAAGAAGAGTATTAAAAAGATATTAGTTAAAGCTTGACATATCCACCACAGTGTGTTCTTGGGGACATTTAATTTCAATTTTGCCAGTAATGCCCTCCACCTGCCACATTTTAATAGAATTTTTGTAATAAAACTTACATCACAATTTCATTTTTACTTGTTGATGTATTTTTGCTTATTGAATTTATAAAACTTATTAAATAGTTGTGTCTTACTGCTGACTACTTATATGACTCAGAGCCTAGTGGTTCGAACTCGTCTCATGAGCCAGGATATATAGACTTTTTTTGCCTCACTGAGCAGTTCGTTGTTTCATTGAAATATTGAGCTTTTTGGACTCACTTGCCTCACAAAGCAGACCGTCGTTAGTTTGGATTTTATAAAAGGTTTGAGCCAAATAGACTACTAAGCCTCAATTGGCGAACGCCGTACAATTTGTAGTTTCTTTGAAGGTTTTGGTGGCTAATTCAGACATTTCAGTAAACTCGAGGGAACGGTGACAAACAGACACTGGACTCTCCTGTTACACCATGTTGGCTGTACAGTACACCCAAGACATCTCTTTTTCAATGGTTTCTTGTAAGTGCAAGATCCCTCAACACTGTGTTCAAAATGTAAAGTCTTGGCATGACATTGAGTCTGGGTAAGGAGGCAGACAATATTTAAAAAAACATCCAAGAAGGGATCGATAAGCCTGCCAGACTTCAAGTTCTCAAGGTCGAAGGTTCATACATAATAATTGCAAATGGAATCAGAACAAGTCAATACTAACTGTGTGAAATACAAAGGAGCTGATGCTCTTTTCAGTAAAGGGTCCTTGAAAGCATGTTTTAACGCTGGAGAAGCGTTTCGTAACAACCTCCCCAGCGATGCCATTTCTGTTTCATAAATCGGATGCCGGAAGTGTATGGAATGGATGGTCGCGTGTTCATTCTGAGATGTTCGAATTGTAGTAAAGTGTTCATTCAAATCTTCACAATGCCCAGATCAAATTATATTTTCCCGTGTTTTTAACTATTTAGATGTAGAGAGGAGGATGCGGAGAGTTTTGAGTTAAATGATTAAAAACAGTTGTAAAAATAAGTGTATGGTTTATTTGTTTCCCAAGGTATATATCCAAAACCAGTGGCGGATCCAGACTTTTTGCCGTTAAGGGGGACGACCACAGGCACTTGTTTCACGAAAAAATGTCAGTCCCTCCCTCTGTTCTAAGGGAGGGACTTACATTTTTAATGAAACAAGTGCCTGTTGGGACGACCCATAATTTTTCCGTCGTAAGAAGGGGCCCGGAACCCATTATTAAAAAAAAACCTAGGAATTTTCCAACGTAAAGGGGTCCGACCCCCAAACTTGGACACGCCACTGAAAACTTATTATTAAAGTACCTTTTTCAGTTTAGTTTCATTCACTGTCTGCCTGTTATACATTGATACATAGCATTCACACTGAATAGTATCAGTAAGTTTAGAGTGTAGAATTATAGTTGTATATGCTATCTTAAGGGGCTTCGCTACTAAATTTGAAAATAAATAAGATTTCAAATAAATGTGACATTTTGCTCGAAAATTAAAAAAGAGGTAATTTAATTGAAAAAAAAAATGATAGATTGAACGTCTAGTTTTTGAGTTACATGTAATCCAAAATTTGGCGGGAAACTGAACTCCTCTGATTTTACATAGAATTTACATTAGAAAGTTTGGACTATGAATGAATGTGACAGAATAAATAGAATTTGATAAAAAAAATTACAGAATGCTCATAAAGATGTATAAAAAATGAAATTATGGAAAAAAATTAGGGGGTCAATGGGCAAAAAATAATAATCATGCTTTTGAATGGAAAAAGCCTATGATATCGAAAAGCTGACAGAAATCCCAAAACATGAGGAGCGAGCCTTCTTAAGCATATCCATCCGAAAAGTTTTATACACTACATCACAAGCATAGAATCAGGGCAATTTCTAACTTTATCACAATAAGTCTCCAACCAATGCAATTGGGAAAATTTCACCGACAATTTCCAGTTTGAGAATCTTTATATTATGTTTCAACTGAATGAATTTATTCCACATTGCTCTTTCAATAAGCAAAACTTCTTAGAGACATCATTAGAATTCAAAGAACATAATCCGTATCTAAGAATAGAATTGGATAAAAATAAACTAGATGGAGCCAGCACATCAGCAAGAAGATCAAGAAAGCTAGTCAACAACTCAATTTCGTCATAAGAAATATGTATCGATGCCCACAGGACATTAAATAACACACACACACACACGTTCTTTTAAAACCCGCATTGGAAGAAAGACATCAGCAGAATCGAACAACTGCTACTTTGAGCAGCAAGATTTGTCACCAAGAATTATATATTCACACCATGTGACCAGGTTCAATGACAGCAATCCTCAATACTCTGATATCTAGAAACCAGAAGAACAGCGGACCGTCTTATCATTTTTTACAAGATCAAATAATACATAGCAACCGAAATACAACAATATTATCTATTCAGAGGGAAAACTAGGCATAGTCTTCAGTCAGTCAACATCATGCAACCACAATGTAGCATATCTGAATATGAGAATAGCCTCTAACATTGGACAATCCGGGACTGGAACCATCTCCCCGACTCCATAGTAACTGACTCCGATACTACCGCCTTCAAGGCTGAGCAGTTCTGGTCTCACTTCCATCCAGAGACCACAGTAAAAGTGATGTCGAAGACTACACAATCATCATGTTTTCTAACACCACTAACCACTTTTTACCCTGCAAATAGCCAACTCGTAAATATAAAACAGTGGATTGTAAATAGATTTTTTTTCACATGATATAAAGCACCTGCACACACGATGATACGACATCAGCGTGATGGTTTCACTGTTGCTGATTAATACAAAAAAGACATTCCATTTGATTTTGAAATATGCAATGAAGGGATATGGAGTAAATGCAAATGAGACAAACTATCTACAAATATATGGTAAACAAAGCAATGGAACAACGCTTTTATTGTTGGTCACTATGACGTCTTCAATAATGAGCTTTGCGTATACTTCATAGTAAGTTCAAGACTTCCCCTAACCCTCATACCCCACTTTTACGTGTTACTCTCTACTTTTTTATCTCGTCAAATAGAAATAATAAAGAAATCTCAATATTACATTTTGTCGATTGAGGTCTCCAAAACCTAAGCATGTCTTTGTGAGAGTTCGCACTCTTTACATGCATCAGCAAACACCGAAGAAAAATAAGGAAAAGAAAATCCAAAATGAAAATAAAAAAATCCGGTAAATTCATATCAAAAACGAATTGAGGCGGCGTGTAAAAGAAAAAAAAAGAAACGAACAAAAATGGACAAGAACGCCATAAAACTAAAGCACTAACAGTTTGAACCCCTACAAAAACTGAGGTATCATCAGGTGCTCCGGAAGAGTAAACATGATCTGCCCCACGCGTGGTGCCCACCAGGGGGTACCCATCCGTCAATCAGCTAGAATATGGTATTGAAAGATCTGTTTGAAAGATCTTATTTGTGAGGGTTTTATGTTCATTTGCTTCTTTGTTGCCGCTTCTCCCGAGAAGCGGCTATAACTTTGGTCAAACTTCCTGTTGGATTGTTATGGTTCTTGTTAAATCGTAAAATGTGCTATGCTAATATGACGCTCGTGTATGCGTTTGTAATCGTCATGCTGAAAAACGTATAATTTTTACTAACTTTTAAGTGCTGATTTTAACAAGTGGAGCACATAGTGATTTAGATTTTAAACGAGTGGAATATATAGTGCTTTTAGATTTTAAACTAGTGGAGTATATAGCTCTTTTCGATTTTACATTAAATGCTGACAACTGAACTGAGGAATAGCATATTTTTTTTAGATCTTAACGTAACATGTTTAATTGATACCCAGAATTTTATGCCTTCCGTGGAACATTAAGATTTAAATTGTGTTTAGATAAATTAGAAGGAATCAATAGAAATTGATAAAGTTACAACAAACATATACAATGTGCCCAATGTATAATAAGCCCCTTACACTGTGGATGGTGGATGTACATAACTTTTAATTTCAATGGTGATTGGTTTTTATATTTACACGAGCACAACACTGCCAAATACACATGCACGAAGAAAGGATTTGTTCTACATACCAATGGTATGGTTCTCCTACAAAGGAGGTGAAGATCCAGAGTTAAGGTAAGGTTTCAACGATACACGATTCACAACAAATACCAAAAAACCTATCCGGGGGGTCTCGTTGGGGGTCCCTTTCCCGAAATCCCGGCATTTTTTCTGCATATCCCCGTTTCCCGAGCGGGAAAATATTTTACAGACTCTTAAATAGGTCATCTTTTCCCGTTTCACGGGCTCAATTTTCAGCATTTCCCGCTTCACGCTGGACATCCTTTCCCGTTTTCACGTGCACTTTTTTGCCACGATCCCGTTTCCCGCTTGCTTAAAAATGCCAATCCCGCTTCCCGCTTATACCCCATCGAGACCCACTTTCCGCGATTCTGACATGGTAACTAATTACAATTATATACAGTTATTTACTGGCTATGAGAACAATAACAAGATTATGGTTCCCTGAGACACTACTATTTCCCGACGCGAAGCGGAGGGAAATAGTTGATGTCGAGGGGAACCATAATCTTGCTGTTGTTCGAATAGCCAGTAAATAAGTGTTTTATTATACCGAATGTAACATGTTTTACTTTTAAAGAGAATCTAACGAAAAACGAAATAAAAATTGTAGTTAAAATGTGCCTTTTTATAGCAAGGATGTATATTTCAATAAATGTCATTGATTTTGATTAATAATGTCAGTCATGCTGAACTCACACGCCCATTTTAACCGATCAACGTAGTCATTGAATACTCACGGTGCTATTCACTGGCCGGTAAATAGTCTCTGTGCTATTCACCGGGGAATAGCACTTTTATGAAAATGAACAGAAATATACATTTTATGACTATGAATTTTACATAGAAAATTATCGGAAAGGTATAACAATGCAATTTATTCATGTTTCTTGAAGAAAGATGAAGTTTTCCTGATGTATTGATGTTTTGAATCTTCAGTCCTTACAGTCTACTCACATGTAGCATCTATTAGAAAAGAGATGCTATGCATATGTGACTGTGAGCCTGGCCTTGATGATCAAAGAGACAGGATTATCTGCTCTTTAATTATTGTTTTTGACATTTCACATAATTTCTGAAATAGTATGGACTTTAAATATTTTTATGTTCATAACATTGAATTGAATAATGTTTAATTTTAATATTTTGTATTAATTTTGAAGAAATATGCAAAGATTGACTATTAATTTGAAAGTTTGAATTTGAAAAATCACCTTAGTATTGAGTTAGCAACGGAATTTTTTTTATATTATTCATAATACAAAAGTACCGATGTGCATATTAAACAGCAGATTTAGTCATGCTGTACACGCGTTACAACGAGTAATCTCTCATCAGCAGCATTTTAATCAAATAATATGGAGAGCAATAATCCAAAAATAGTTAAAATAAGAAGTACTCACCTGTTTTTCCATTGCGTTACGCATTATAAAAAAAGTCATCTTTGCATCTTAGTGAAGAAGTCTTGTTACGTGCCACGTTATCTTGGATATGTAAATATTATACAGATTTAATATGTCTGTATGTGTACAATTTGCAGGTAGTATCCATAAACCCAAGAAAATGTTTCAATTCGTTTTTTTTTCAATAGTCTCTGTTCTCCTATAGACAATAGTCTCCTATAGTTTCCTATAGACGATGTTTTTATTAAAGTATAATAACTAAAAGCTGAAAAGCAACAAGCTTATTTCAAAGCTTATATTATGTGATTTATTTTATCCTAATGTGTTTTACAGTACGTGTTTATGGGTTTTTATTTTCAATTTGCGAAAGCCATGCTAATATATCCGAAAAAAAAAGTATACGCCATGAACCCACCACCGCAAAAATCAAATGTTTAAAAAAATGTCACAAAATAAATACATTATAGTTTTTTTTTTCAAATAGCCGTAACTTAACATATAAGATATACATCAGCATGTAAGTATAACCATTTCTTCTGTCAATTCATTTGATAATGCTTCTCATACACAACACTTCTGTATAAAATGTCAGTGTAAATGACTACTTTATTATCAGTGATGGCCTCTATTTCTCACAAGAAATTCCGTTTTACCTATTATTAGTTTACAGTTGTCCAATATATAAATTGATTTATTCACTTTTTACTCTTGGGGGGGGGGGCATTTAGGTCTTGCTCTAGTCTTGCTATATGGTGGGAGGTTCCTCACACTGTTGAAGACTGTACGGTGACCCCTAGATGCTTTGTTTTAAGTTGCATACTTTTATTGTTTGATGTATTCATAGCATGACAGGTGATTGATGATGGAGGTTACGTGATTCTGTCAGCCAATCGACATGCAGGATTTGGAGACCTCATATCTACTTTGCCGACTCGTGAATGTCAGATAACATACATCGGCCGAGAAGTTATTTGTTTCAATCAGCTAAAAAGAGTATTCACGTATTCAATACGTACACGTATCAATAAATCGATATCCATTACTTTTATATAAATTTATGCAACAGGAACCGGTCTCAGTAATATACATGTAAAAGATTTATTTGAGATTTGTCATTATTTAATTGTCACTTTTATTGAACTGGTAATAACTTTTTTTACTTATATCTTATTTGGTTTAAAATATGTATTCTGCACACAGGTGCTTTGAGGACAGGACCTTGTATTGGGTCCCTGTGGTCCCTCCCCCTTTTTATAATATTTACTCCATTTTTCAATATTGGCCATTTACTTTTGCTATTTTGTACTAATATAAGAATATATGTATCGTCATTTTCCTATTTTACTGTCAATGTGCATTTCGACGCTCTATATGTCGACACCACACAAACCCTCATTGAACATCAACAAAAAAAGGAAGAAAGAAGAAAAAAGGGGTCATGCAGCCTATAACATTACAGTTATAGCCAGTAACAAGCCTGGAGAAATGCAGAATGACCCTTGTAAATTAAACTAGGTGACAAACTATAAACGCGGACGCGACAGAAAACACCTAGCAACCAGCAATGCGCTTAACAACCCTTTCAATAGTCGCAATGAAGAGAACGTGAAAGGAGACACCTAGCAACCAACGATGTGCTGAGCAACTCAACACCATGGGTATTCCAAAGAGCTATCTCCCTTAGAAAAAACCAAATTGGCCGCGATGAACGCGGACGTGATAGAAGACACCAAGGGAGAGAGAAAAAAAAAACAACAATTTTATGTATAGTTTGTCATATTATATGTGTGAATTGATTCAAGTAGACAAACTCTTTTTTGAAATAAGTAGGTGGCCCTGAAAAGGGCCGTTTGTATACAAGTCTTGATTTTCTTTAATCCAAATATGGTCCACTGGGTGTACATTTGCTGCATATAGCAATGTTGCATTAATGATATCATGACTTGTCAGATTAAACCAAATATTTCGTACGCAATTGTTGAAAAATGGGAATTTTCAGCATTTCATAATTGTCCAACTTAATTCACTTTTTAATAATTATATGTGGCAAATCTGGAGGATTTATCCGCAAATATGTCAATTCATTGTTCTAATCGATACATAAATCATCTTAAAACAATGTTTAGAAAATCCAGGAGTGTTCAATGTGACTCTAATTACCGAAAATTTTACCCCTTCCCCAAGAAAATGAGGCTTTAAATCCCAGAATATGCCTGTCAATCATATATATATGAAGAATGTTTTACTTCTTTAAAAAATGCATTTGATTTATCGCAATTATATGCAATTTTAGTGCGAAAATATTGGAAAATTTACATATTTTGGGCGATTTTCGTGAAAAATTGGATTTTTCAGCAATTCTGAATTTTACAAAATTCAATGTTTAATTGTTTTATAACTGCCCATAAACCACGTGCATAAACTTATCTGTGAAATATGGTAGTCTCTATATACTTTTGTATTTGAAATGATATGCAATTGGACCTTTATACAATGTTCAAGCTTTTCAAGCTGAAAAAAAATGAAATAAATTGCGTTGAAAAAAGCGGAGGTGTAATATGTTTGCAATTTATGAGAGTTTTGTTAGCCTAAAATGTTCAAAAGTATACTGTCTAATAGCTTAGATATCATGAAATGCTAATTTATCATTATTTTCAAGTTATATGCCAAATTCGTAAAGTATTTACATCTCTAAGTCAAAACAGCAAAAATTCTGAAATAAAAAAAAAAAATCCCATTTTTCATAAAATTTCGAACAGAAGGACCAAAGAAATACTCCTTAAAAAGTTTAAATCTACTTACATGGTCTTTTGCGTGTTAGCTAAATTGAAATACGCACAAAAACTTGCTTTGACATTATCTGTTTATCGCTGAGAGCCTGAATATTTAAAATTTCCCCTTAATTTTGAGGGGAGGGTGCTAATTTTGCCATTTCTAATCCCACAATAAGTCTGAATCGAAAGTTTTTTCACACAATTTGCTGCTTACATATCATAAATCATTATTGGATTGGCAATTGTTAGATATATATTCAAATTTGAACGATCCAAATGTAGGAGAGTCGAAATTGTGAAAATATTTAAAATTTCTATCTTTCAAAAAATTTATACCAAAAATCAAAATTTTAAGGATTTTAATGGCCCTATTTTTCAACATTGTATCGCAACTGATAAATGAGGCATAAAAACAAGATCAAATGATGACATTTATTTACCAAAAAGGAAATGAAAGCGTAAAAATCGTCATTTTCGCAATTTTGGCAGGAGGTACATGTGTTGTATCCCCAGATCATAAAATTGGTGTAAAGTGGCCAAACTTGTGTTCATTGTAAAGTATATTAAAAAAGGTTAATTCTGTACCAAATTTCAGTACATATAACATATCTACATAAACATTATGGAGCTTAAAATATGACATTAACATGATTAAGGTGAAAACTAAAATACAAGAATTTTGTGTAGTGTATTATAAAAGTGGCCCAATACTGTCTATGCGTGCAGGCCGCTA
The DNA here is from genome assembly GCA_002080025.1 of Modiolus philippinarum. Taxonomy (NCBI): domain Eukaryota; kingdom Metazoa; phylum Mollusca; class Bivalvia; order Mytilida; family Modiolidae; genus Modiolus; species Modiolus philippinarum. The sequence goes on along the minus strand of MJUU01069965.1, from coordinate 98,225 downwards.
TATTCGTGTTAACATGTTTTATTATGAAGAGGGAATATAAAAGGACTGAAAAAAATCAGTGTGGACCATAAAAAAGTGATTTCAGCTAGCCCATGGTCTAATGACATCTATTATACGGTAAGGCGAATATTCGTTGCCTTGGGATCACGCAACTGGTCCGATAGTCAGTAGTAGTCCGACGCTTAATCTATAGTCCGGCGGTCAAAAGTTAGACACTGCTCATCCACAGCAAAAATATGGTAAACAAGTAACAACAAAACTGCCTCCCATCTGGGACAGGTAATCCTGGTGCCAGTGAAAATAAATATTCTAATCCTACTTGTTATGAAAGTATGATATTAAGAATATTTTTTTTTTGCAAATGCAAATAAGTCCTTGATGTGACAAATGGTGAAAATAAATAATTTGTTCGAGATTTTTGTAAAAAAATAAGTAAATTTTCTGGGCAAAATCGCCCAAGCCCTCAACTGAAAATCAAATGGTCGTCCCCTAATAAAATAATCATTGCAAATACTTCTGCTAATCATAATAACAAACAAAAACCCCAATGAATCAGGTAACCAATAAACGAGGAACACGAATTATTATCATTTCTAGAAGGTGTTTGACCCAATGAATACAATTATTTCGTGACTTCCGCTCACAATTGGCCTATTTTTAGAAAATTTGTTTACATTTTGAAATCTGTTAATCAAGCTATTTTCAATCATTACTGTCATGCAAAACACCATTTGAGATATTCTACATTTTATTCTGTAGAAGGGTAAGCAAAGAAAACTATTACAAAGTGTATTTGCAGGTCAAAATTAATGTTAGAGCAAAGCCTAAGGGATAAATGCAAGTTTGACACATGTTTTGAAGAGACGAATGTTCTTAGCCCAGTTAGAGTCTTAAAATACATGTATGACTTGTGATATGGTATTATTATGACAATCTTCTTGATTTTCTGATAAAGTAGAATGTGTGTCTTTTCTAATATTTTTAGATCTATCAGTTGAAATGCACTAAGAAGAAAAACAGGTGCTTCAATTTGAAAAACCAAATTGACCAAAATCATATTTTTGAATTTAAACATTGAGTTAGTGAGAAAATAGAGTAATTCACACATATTTGAAAGAGTTGGTGATCATTTAAAAGAATTATTCAAGAAAAACGATTCCACATTCCCTCAATGGAAAGTTAAAATTATCATCTGTAAACTTCGGTTGATTTCGGAAGAATGGTTTGTCATTGGATGGAATCTTCAACGGATTAAATAAAGGGCATCTTTGCTATACTATTGATATCCTGCAATTAAAATGGACAAAACGTATACTAACAGTGAAAGGATTTTTACATAAACACGAGAGTGTTTCGGTTGCTTGAACGGCATGTAAACAACTCTCTGGCACAGACGCATGCGCAACAGGTGCTGAATGGACAAAACGAAAGTAGCTTTTCAATGTGTGAGTTTTGTGTTTCTCTGTCTGTACATTGTCATAGGCCTTATTCTGGGTTGCTTTTTTGACAAGCCAAAATTTAAACGGTCCGAAGATTTGTTTTAACTCGTTAACAGAAGTCGTGTAACTTAGGCTGTAGACATCAAAAGTTTTTTTCATCACTGAAAGAAGCAATCTGTTACTGTTGCTTGTTTGTTTACAGACTTTTAGTCCGCATTAATGTTGTTAATTTTCTTTAAAATTCTAGTCTTGTAGTTACTTTAAAAAAAATGCGATGTTGGAATTCAGTTTACATATAGAAAGGGAGATAATCATTATGTATGAACTGTTGTGGGAAAACCGTTGCTTTTAAGAACAAGTGACATTAGGAGGTCTTTAGAATTTGCATTTAGTTCAAATACATGTAGTACGGCTTGGCCTGTTGGCCAAGATTAGGTAGCCAACTGTGTTGCAGAATAATGAAAAAATGAAACTTCATGAATCATGATCGAAACATTTTTAGTGTGATACTACACCCGTTTACCATCATCTCTGAAAAAATCATGAATTTCTGTCGAGTATTTAAACAGTTATAGCATATTTATGATAGTACCTAAGGTGGGCTACGGACTGTACATAACATGGCATAACATGCAAGTTTAACAAGTTTAATTGGTCAAAAAGGTCAAAATTAAATTATTAAGTCTTCGAACAACTTAAAATGAAAAATAATTTACATGTTGGGTGAACGACAAAAGTAATATATTATAAAACGACAAAAGTAATATATTATAACTGCAGACTTTGTAGAATATTTGATATTTTTCGCAATGTAACAGACTACATGTATTTTACTCAAATTTGCAGCATTCATGTTGAACAGGTCTTCTCAATGTACATTTTTGTATCTATGGATCAGAAGATGCTATTTTAGAGTACTGGTAGTTATATTCAAAATTTGGTGTGAATAGATGGAAAACTTTTGAAGTAATCATATTTTCAGCTCAATTTTTTAATGGGCTACGGACTGTACAAATTTAAGTATTTCTTCAAAATTGATTAATTGGTTTCATATTGTTGGGGAAAAAAGTACAACTTTGTATCATAATTAATTACAAATATAATATAAATCATTTTAAACATAGATTATGGACCAAAAGTACTTCATGATAGAATTTTAGGCCAAAAATTAAAAAAGAAATTTTATCATCAGCTACATTGCAAAAACACTCCTCAAACAAAAAATACAAGCTGCTAAAGGCATAATATTACAATGCAAGTTTTTAAAAACTCATAATCATTGCTTAATTTTGTTATCTGGTCAATATTTATGAACATTTAGTGTTTGAGTGGATTTTCTGTCTCTAATTATTTGTACAGTCCGTAGCCCCATTTTTCTCAGGCCATTTCAGACAACTTACTTATTGATATAAAGAATAAATGCAAATTACTATGAAGAAACTAGAATATCCTAAAGAAAAAAAACTCATTTTACTGTAGTTCTTTTCATACAGAGAATGAGTTATCAATATTTATACATGATATCAAAATATTACAAAAATCTAAAGATTTCTGGGGTTTAATATCTTGCATTTACCGCTTACTATATGAGAAATGGCTTGCATTATGATATCATTGCTATTTATGACAAATAATGTTGTTTTAAAAATGGGGCTACGGACTGTACAGGGCTACGGACAAATTATTTTCTGTCATTTTTCTTTTCAGTCTCACTGTAGAATCTTGCCCTCCCTAATATTTATTCCACTTGATAGTCTCAAAATTATGAAAAAGAAGAAAATCAGCTTTTCATTATTATATTAAGCATAGCCATGTTTGAAAAAGGGGCTACAGACTGTACATAAAACATCCAATCTGTAAAATACATATCAAATATATCATTTAAGTTTTTGTAAGATATGATGCATCTTTTACAATATTTTTATAGTTCTTTGAAGGTAAGAAAGCCTTATAAAGCATTCACTATATCTAACATTAGAGATAATTTCACTCAATGTAGACTAACATGCTCGATCAGATCTAGTATGTGACAGGAAATGTAATTTAGAGTTTAAATCTATAGAGTCTATATGTATAGAATTCAATGTAAATCAGAGAAAATGGTTAATTACAGGATTATATAAACCACCATCAATGAATGATACTAGCTTTAGTAAAGATTTTGTAGATTCTTTTGACAAAGTATCAAACAAATATGATAATATGTTGTTATTAGGTGATTTGAATTTTGACATGTTAGTAAATGATAAAAGTAATACTTTGAGAGAGATATGTGATATTTGTGACTTAACTAATCTAGTACATGAACCAACTTGCTATACAAAGGGGAATAACCCAAGTTTATTAGATACTGTACTAACAAATAAGCCTAACTATTGTATGAATGTAGGAAATTTTAAGTGGAATAAGTGATGTGCATAATTTGATCAGTATACAAATAAAGGGTCAACTTCCAAAAAACAACTTAGAATATAAAACATATAGAAGCTACAAAAAATTAAATCAAGAAAATTTTGTTAAAGACTGTGTGTAGTATNTGTACTGTATTAGTTTTATGTTTGTATACATGTATATGTCGGTTTTAAAAGCTCATTAAAGCTTATGTTTTGTATGTTATGTGACATGCCGACTCTAAATAAAGCTTTTTGATTTGATTTTGATTTGAACAATTATCTGTGTTTGTATAACGAACATGTACATAGAAATGTTTTGGTGTAATTTCATGAAAAATTGAGATATTTTAATTCCATAAAAAAACACCTTATAGATCAGAATCTACTCCACACTTGAGGACAGTCTTAATGCCTGAATTGCAAAATGTTTATTTTTAGAAAGTTCAAAATGTGAAAAAAATCTTGCAACGTCAAAAAGTGCAAATTTATGCATTTTTTTCACCTTCAACAGAAAAATTAGGTTGTATTGAATCATGCAAAGTATGCAATGTTATATATCACCAGAAAACTGGGTTTCTCCTCTTCGAAATGGGTCATACATTATGCCGGTAGCATATAACAATAAAGATATTTAAATATATAACATGATTCAAATGCAAATGGCCACCTGATCTTGGCCAAGCCGTTAAAAATACTGACTTGTCAGGAATTTTGATATGTTGTGACTGTACTAAAGAAGTTAACTGATGTGATTACTGATAAACTTTATATACATCAAATGTTTTGTCCTTTAGCCTAAACCTATCAGACCCAAAAGTTTATCAATTCTTTTACTGTTGGATGATTACTAAACTGACTGGCAAGTAATAATACTTTGAGTTATTTCGAATTCCTTCAGTTAGCAAGCAGCTGACATGTGTCTTACTTTCATATATAACTGTTACTTGAATCTTTGAGAAAAATATTTATGAAAGCTCAACAGACAGTTTAAACACATCAAAAGAACATTCACTTAATTGGAAAATGTACATGTATTTACAAGGTTAATTTAAAAGCCTAAAGACACTAATTAGACACTAATTAAGTCTAATTGATCACTGGCATGAAAGTAAATATGACAAACAACTGATAAGAAGCCATATTGATCAAGATATTTATAATGAAATACAATAACATATTTTTAACTGTTTTACAACAATATTTGTAAATTTGATTTATTTTACAAGCATTAATTATCAAGAGTTTCTGCTTTAAAACATCTAAAAAATGAAAAAATGCATTACAGGAAACAGCAATTTGCAAAATAACACATTTTAAAACGAGATAAAAAGTGCCTATTCTTGCATAAAAAATACTAAGGCATAATAATATTTTGTGTAAGGAATTATCTGATCTCTCTGCAATACTCATAAGAAGATTAGAAGAAAGAACTTTCATTCACCCTCTTTTAGCATGTATATTTATATGTAATTGAATGTAATTGGAAAAGTAATTGAAATTACACACCTTTTTAATTAATTAAATTACAATTACATGTAATTCAAATTTTTGTCAATTACAAAATATTTCCAATTACATCAAAATTTGTAATTAATTACAGTCAATTACAATTTTACCTTACAATTACCCCATCCCTGAACAGGGATTTACCTGAAGTAAATATTTTTCAACACCATTACTTTGGGTTGAAATATAGTTCATATATTTCAATTGAATCTATTCAATTATTGAAATGTTATCTAAGTTACACTTTAATTGCAATGAAAACACATTGACCCTATGATGTAAACATCCTGTCTGATGTCCAGTGATACTGCACATGTCATAGAAAATAGGTCAGAGCATGAAGAAAAGTTTTTTTTCAGAATGAACTTGTGTTATCCATTAGATACATTTTGTATATTATTATGATACAAAATAAACTAAAACGAGGATTTACTTTTTAATTCTTATTCATTTTATTGTCAATTTTACTTATTTATTAATATATTCTTAGCCTTGATATGAGAAAATACTAGTAAATGCAATGTGATCTAACGCACAGAAGAGTTTTAAGTTTTTGAGTCAACCTGTCAATTTGTCTCTTAAATGGGTCAGTGTCACTTGTTCATGTTGTTACAATTTACTTTATTAAGAACCATAGCATAGCAAAATTGACGACGCACAGTATTACTGGATGCGCAGTAACCTGTGATGCATTTGAAGGTACTAGTATACCTCAATCGGGGTATTAGACTTTTTACAGTAAAATATTCTTAATTTTGGATTTGACAGTTTCTGGTACATATGAAAAAATGGCAATTATATAGATAAAATGCAACAATTTCTCAAAAGAAATTATGTAGCTATTTTTAAGCAGCAAAAATTAATTGCATATGAAATTTGCACATACATTTGTAACATGGGCATGTATCATTCTAGAAACTAAAAATTTGAATGCATGTTTTTGTTTTTTGTGAAAAAAATTTCTATTGTTATAAACTGTTGCCCTTTTGAATAAAAAGTCAAATTCAGAAATAAGTGATTTTATCACTGCAAATATACCCTGTTGGGGTAAAATACCCCAAGTGAGGTATTATACCCTAAATGGGGATTTTCCCCAAATATGATATAAGAACAGTGAATGGAATGAAGCAAATAACATGAATAAGGAATCTGATGTTAATACATCAGATTGTCACATTTGGCTTAAACATGGTTTAACATAATGACAAGACAATGACTCCATGTACATTGTACTCTCAAAAATGAGCCTAACATTTGTATATCTGCAATGAATTTTGTATCACATTTATTACAGGGACAAATTGATGTAAAATGAAGTTTAAAACAGTTAGAGAAGGACAACAAGCTGTAGTTTATAATCATCTGGGAGAAGGAAGATTGATTGAAGGTCCTAAAAGGGTTTGTACATTGTACATGTTGTATATAGATTTTTACAATGAGAAAGTAGTTGTACATGTATGTTGATACAAAGTTTTATGTAAATGATAAATGCTATTTTAACTTTTAATTTATTGGTCAAAGGAAATTCAGATATTACCTTACTGCCTCAGCAGGTGCAATTGATACAAAATATATGAGACTTGTTTTATGTAAATGATAAATGCTATTTTAACTTTTAATTTATTGGTCAAAGGAAATTCAGATATTACCTTACTGCCTCAGCAGGTGCAATTGATACAAAATATG
>MJUU01069965.1:38225-85571 GCA_002080025.1 Modiolus philippinarum | reverse complement strand
GCACATGATTTGCATGTGTTATTTCCACAGATCTCTGTACAAGATGAGTTTACTGTTCTGTCAGTACTGTTGGCATTACTTGCCTCCCCGCCGTTCTGTTGCACGGTCTCCCCGCCGTGATTTTGAGCAGTCTCCCCGCCGTGATGTTGAGTGGGGCCAACTGAAGATGCCTTCCTGACTATGTGTAAGGCAGTGGTGTGTTGCTTGCTTCGGCAGTCTCTGCAGGAAATCTTCGCCTTGCAGTCTCTGCTCCTGTGGGTTTTTGAGGCGCAACACCTAAAACATAGGTTGTTTTGTTTGAGGATCTCTCTCCGCTCCTCAATTGATTTGGACTTGAATCCTCTACATTCGTCTAATGAATGTCTTGTGTTGTGTATGATGCACCTGTCTGGTGCTTCATTCTCTGTACACTGGGGCAGGGTGCCCCCAATGTCTTTACTGGGTTTGCCTACATCAGTCTTGTGAGATGCTACCCAGGTTTTGGCCACGGGTGATTTTCTTCCAGAATACTGTGGAGTTGTTTGCTGTTCTTGTTCATAACAGAATCCGGGATCATTTTTAATTATACTCATTTCCCGAATGAATCTGGAGAATTCTGTGAATGGCGGAAATGGTACATTATGTGACGTCTTGTAGTTATAAGCTCTTGTTGTCCATTTTTCTTGGAGTCCATAAGGGAGCTTACTGACTATTGGCCTTATCCCAGATGATGAATCGAAATATCCAAGAAGTGACTGGAATTTGGGATTCTGTTTGATGTGTTCTATCTCCGACAATAAATCTGACAACTCATACAGACGTGCACTGTCCTTGTTTGTCAGTTTTGGGAATTTCGTCGATCTGTCCATTATTGACGCTTCCACCATTTCAGGGGATCCATACCTGGTATCTAAACGATCCCACAGCAATCTGAGACATTCAGTGGGGTTCTCACATGACCTTCTTATACTTTACCTGGTGTCCGGAACTGTTGAAATGGCTTCCTCGGGCATTTCTGTCTGATTTTCACTCATGTTGATGAACGTTGTCTAATCCAGTTGTAGCTGTGTCGCCTGGAACAGGAACGGTGTTACCGTAGTTGAGTGACGGTGTTGTCTTCTGTCCGGGAACTGGAAGAAACGGTGTCCTGTAACTGTGTTGCCTGCAGCAGGAACGGTGCTACCAGTTTTCCAAAAGAAGTCTGGAACTCAGGCTGGTTCTAGTGTTTTTACTGTACTGAGCCGGACTCAGCGAGTATAACCTAGTTCGTGGCCCAATTAAATCTAAAACCCAGTGTGGCGTGATAAACTTTAATTAGCCGATGAACAATTGCGGTAAAAACCTGAAAAATACAATAATTAACAATCATAAGTTATGTGTCCAAAATAATGAGAATTTAAAGTCCACTTAAGCTACCATAGTTATAAGTAAAATATCAACATATTTATATACACAATAATTTTGCATAAATAAACACAAATATGACGTGTGTCTGTGTAATATCAAACATCGAGTTCCGATATAGTCACGGAAGAATACAGTTGAATTGCTGTAATACACGGAATAAGTGTTCCATAATTAAATCTGGATGTATTTAAATGTCGCTAATTGCTTGCCGTACATTCTATATTTATACGAATTATGCAACTGAATATCGGTTATCTTCCTCTTGTAGACGGAAATAATACATAAAAACTTTAAATACTTTGTTGAAAGTTGTAAATATAATTATAATCAACAGTTGTACGTTTCTGTGTGAGATGAAAATTCCGTAAAAATCGATATTCATAGCAAATTATGTAATTAACGTCTAGAGCTGATATTCAGAATAAACTGTTGTGTAGTAACGTTAAACGGATTAATCTTCATCCAAATATAATAAAAATATAATATAACACTTACACTGTTGTTGAACTAGGGTCCAAATTCCAAACAATATCTGGACATTCATATACGTTCTAACTACGATTTATCTGAGTGAAAGGTGGAGTAGGGAAACGAAAGCAATTATTTGAAACACACACGGTGCGTTCGGAATGTCTCCATGTTTGTCATGACTATACACTAATTGTGACAATACAATTGTGCAGAAGCGTTTATTGAGAAATAACTTCTATGTTATTCATGACGTTAACCAATGAAATCGGATGGTGCAAGAACAATTGGATTTATACAGTGATGTACCTAAGTTATAATTTGTATTGAAAATTTGATTCAGCGATATGTAATAAGTTTACCAAATAAACAAGTATCAGGATACATGCAAAAATTGTCTGTTCTTAATCAATTATGCAACTTTCTCCCCTACATTTTGCAATAAATCCCTTCATAGAGTCATAAACAGTAAATTTTGTAAATAATGCATTTTTTCATTACATGTATAATTGTTATTGCAAAAATATGATTGAGACATGTAACTGCAGTAATGGCTTATTTCATGGTTTACCCAAACAAAACAAATTTCCAATCTATTTCTGCCAAAATGATTTCCACTCTACCTCTACCAAAACAATTAACACAAACATGACAGACTTCATGCCAAAAACAAACACAAATTTCCTGTCTATTTATGCACAATACAAACACAGAGTCAGGCATAGCTATAATTTTTTTCACCACTCACCAAAATAATTCTTTAATGCCATTCATGGCAAAAACAAACACAGATTTCCTCTCTATTTATGCTCAGATTTCTGCTTGATTCTTGCTAAAAACAGGCACAGTTTCCCCACTATATTCATGCCAGAATCAAACACAGATTTCCACTGTAGCTAATCATGCCAAAAGCAAAACAAATTTCCTCTCCATTAATGCCCAAATTAAACAAACACAGACTTTCTCTCTATTTATGCCAAAAAGTCATAAATTTCTACTGATTCATGCCAAAAACAGACACAGGTTTTACCCTATGTTCATGTAAGAATCAAACACATATTTCTACCCTATTTACGCCAAAAAAAAAATTGCAATCATAGATTTTTCTTTTCGCACCAAAGATCAGAGATTTATGGCTTATTCGGGCCAACATCAGACAGTTTTCCCACTATTAATGTCAAAATCAAACACAGATTTCCTCCCTTTTCATGTAAAAACACAAATTTCCACTTGATTCATGCTAAAAACGCAGACAGTTTTCTCCTCAGTTTTCTACATACCAGATCTTGAGTTGAACATAGATTTTCACTCCATTCATGCTATTCATACTAGAAAAAGACTAATTACATTCAGATATTGTTTCAGCTATAGTAACATCAAATTTTTTGGTACAAAATGCACATTCATTGTACAATTTTATGTTCCAAGATTTTTCAGAATTGAAAATAATTTACACACCCTATCTCTGAGCAGTTACTTGAAAAAGGTTTACTTGTTGAGATAGGCTGATAAAATCATAAATTTTTACAGTATTACAAATGTATATACAACATATTTTGAATTTTTCACCAGGTATTTCTATATAGAGAAAGGTTGAAGCAGTTGAAGTTATATACAGCAGATTTGTACCAGTATTTAGTTGTAAAAGATATTGATGGTATCATTACGCACAAAAGGGGGTAAGTTCACAGTAGGATTAGAGAGAAATATTTGCTGCATGCCAAGGAGATTACAACTGTTCAATCCATATTTGTCTTCTGTGTAGAGGTTTTTGTAAACGGTGATTGGTTCATACAATTCTTACAAACTACAGTGTTTCCGCGCCAAAAATTATTGTACTGCTTTGTTGAAGAGTATAACAACACAACCACGTGTGTTATGTGAGGCTTCCACTGGGTTATTTTCGTGCCACATGTTTGCCGATTTTTATTTAACACGCAGTCGTGCTGGAGGATCATTATTTGTCATTTTTCGTGAAATTTAAACAAAAAAGTGCAATTTTTAAATTCTTGTTTGTTGTAAAATGACATTATATTTCTCACACGTATTTGTGTAGCACCTTGCAGTGCTGAAGCCATGTTGACATAAAATCAATAACTGGCTATTTTTAGCACGCTACATTTATACGTGTGACACATTAAATTGGCATATAATCTTTAATAGAACAAAATACTTGTGGAAATTATACACAGAAAACAAAAAAATTATCATCGGCTAAAAAGCTAACATTGTGAGTTAGCTCTTTAGCCGATGATAATATAAAGTGTATCCAGGCAATAGAATAGGATTGTCAACTGCTGTATTTGGAGTAAGAAATTCTAAAATTTCAGGGATATAAAATAATGAAGGCCATGGATACTGTTAAGTGAAGCTCTTCATGTAATGTGTTACAAAGTCAGACAAAGTTTAATTTGTCATTTTATAGTTTTGCAGGTGTCAACATTAACCTCGTATTGCATTGATTCGTCTCTTACACATAAATACTAGTATGTACATGTAGGAATACCTGAGTAAAGTTAAAACTGACAGACAGGTGTTGTAAAAGCAGACTGTCAACTGTTTGTTTCTGGCCCGGGAATTCAAGCACACCGAGAAAGAATACACCCAGCAGCAGATAAAAGTTACATTGAAAATTATTTGCAAATTTCTAAACACACCCTTCATAGTGATCACCTAAACTTGTATGTTGTTCTGTGTAAAACTGATCCTATTTTTATACCCCTGCAACGAAGTTGAGGAAGATATAATGTTTTTAACCCGTCCATATCATCCCATTGGAGCAACAAGGTACCAACTGCTTAAGTAATATATATACTGATGGTACCTTGTTGCTCCAATGGGACGAATTATGTCTGTTTGTCCGTTCATCCGTCAGTCCTATTCTTGTCACTGCAACTCGTCTGTAACCGCTTGACGGATTGGTTTCATATTTAGTAGGATTGTTATAACCCTGCTTTGCGGGAGTTACATAGTGTTCATGGTGTCTGTCCATCCTTCTGTCCATTCATCTTTTTGTTCCCAATAGCTGGTATCCTCTACTCCTCCTTAACCTCTGACTGGAATTTCATGAAAGTTATGCAGGAGCTTTTTTACATATTTTAGATGTGCACTACAAATTTTGTTTTCTAATAATTTCTTTTTTTTCCAGATTTTTGACATGTTTTGGACTTAGTCATTTTAGCTCAATGCAACCCATATGGTGACCACCTGTTATCCACTACTCCTCCTTGACCACTGATTGGAATTTCATGAAACTTTAGCAGGAGCTTTATTACATATGCACTAGACACTTTTTAGCTCACCTGGCTATGCCAGGGTGAGCTTTTGCCATCACTTGGCGTCCGCCGTCCGGCGTCCGTCAACAATTTCAAAAATCTTCTCCTCTGAAACTGCTGAGCCAATTGTAACCAAACTTGGCCTGAAGCATCACCAGGGTATGCAGTTTGAAAATTATGTTTGATTAGTCCGAAGACCAAACAACATGGCTGCTGTTACTAAAAATAGAACATAGGGGTAAATTGCTGTATTTTGCAAATAACTCAAAAACCGTTACAGATATCAAAAATCTCACATGGGGGTAAAAGTGATCAGCATAGCAAGATCTACCTGCCCTGCAATTTTGAAGAAAATCTGATTACCCATCTTGGAGTTATTGCCCTTTTTCCGTAAAATTTTCAAAATTTGTGCATTTTTTATTTCAAAAAGTGTAACAGATAGAGGTCAAGTGTAAATTGCAAAAATGTTCAGCATATCAAGATCTACCTACCCTGAAATTTTGAAGAAATCCCAAAACCCTTTTAGGAGTTATTGCCCTTTTTTCACCGAATTTTTTAAATTTTTGTATTTTTCATCTTTTATTTCCAAAACTATAAAAGATGAAGGTTAAGTGTAAATTGATGAAATGTTTGCCATGCTGTGGCGACTTTTAAACTGATGTTGAAAATTGTTCCTTGACCGCCATTTTCAAAATGGCCGCCAAAAAAGGCAGGAAAATTCAACATTGTCCAATTTCAATGACATTTGGTTTTCAAATAGATATTGATGTTGCGACTTCAAATCCGGTGTTTAAAATTGTTCCTTGACCGCCATTTTTAAAATGGCTGCCAAAAATGGCGGGGAAAATTCAACATTGTCGGATTTCAATGAAATTTGGTTTCCAAATAGATATTGATGTTTCGACTTCAAATTCGGTGTTGAAAATTGTTCGTTGACCGCCATTTTCAAAATGGCAGCCAAAAAAGGCGGGAAAATTCAACATTGTCTGATTTCAATGACATTTGGTTTCCATATTGATATTGATGTTGCGACTTCAAATCCGGTCTTGAAAATTGTTCGTGGACCGCCATTTTCAAAATGGCAGCCAAAAAAGGCGGGAAAATTCAACATTGTCTGATTTCAATGACATTTGGTTTCCATATAGATATTGATGTTGCGACTTCAAATCCAGTGTTGAAAATTGTTCGTTGACTACCATTTTCAAAATGGCCGCAAAAAATGGCGGGGAAAATTCAACATTGTCCGATTTCAATGAAATTTGGTTTCCAAATAGATATTGATGTTGCGACTTCAAATCCGGTGTTGAAAATTGTTCGCTGACCACCATTTTCAAAATGGCCTCCAAAAAAGGTGGGAAAATTCAACATCATCCGATTTCAATGACATTTGGTTTCCAAATAGATATTGATGTCGCGACTTCAAACCCGGTGTTGAAAATTGTTCGTTGACCGCCATTTTCAAAATGGCCGCCAAAAAAGGCGGGAAAATTCAACATTGTCCCATTTCGATGACATTTGGTTTCCAAATAGATATTGATGTTACGATCTTCAAAACTGATGTTGAAAATCGTTCGTTGACTGCCATTTTCAAAATGGCCACCAAAAAAGGCAGGAAAATTCAACATTGTCTGATTTGAATGAATTTGATTTCCAAGTAGATATTGATGTTGCGACTTCAAAACCGATGTTGAAAATTGTTTGTTGACTGCCATTTACAAAATGACCTCTCGACTTCAAAACTGGTGTCAAAAGTCAGGTTCTTAGCAAGAACGTTTTTTTGTCAAAAAAGCCCAACAAAGAAGTATAGTAAAACATCATCAGACTCTAAAAACAGTTCAAGATATTGGAGGTGTTTGAGCTACAAAAGTTTGAGAAACTGAAGTTACAATGTTCCCTTGATTGTGGCAACTGAAAGCCAGGTGAGCGATACAGGCTCCTGGGAGCCTCTGGTTTTTTCCAATAATTCCTTTTTACCAGATTTTTTACATGTTTTTGACTTTGTCATTTAGATCAATGCAAACCATATGGTGACCACCTGGTATCCACTTCTCCTCCTTGATCACTAATTGGAATTTCATGAAACTTATACAGGAGCTTAATTACATATTGTAGATGTGCTCTACGTTTTTTGTTTTCCAATAATTCCTTTTTTCCCAGATTTTGGACATGTTTTAGACTTTGTCATTTTGCTCAATTCAAACCATATGGTGACCACCTGGTATCTACTACTTCTCTTAAACAACTGATTCGAATTTCATGAAACTTATGTAGGAGCTTTATTACATATTGTAGATGTGCACTGCACATTTTGTTTTCCAATAAATTTTTTTCTAAGATTTTTGACATGTTTTTGACTTTGTCCTGGTAGCTCAATTGAAACCTACAGTACAGAAAGAGTGGTACCGTGACAAATCACCGTGATAGACATGTCCCACTCTGAGAGTGATACTGAATAACTTTTTATCTTTAAGAGATATCTCAATTATTTTTTCTGGATTTTAAGTGGTATAATACACAACTTTCATTACAAAAGAGAGTAGGAAATGATCTCAAATAGGAAAAAAGATATTTCGATCCACTCTCAGAGTGGAACATGTCTATCACAGTGATTTGTCACGGTACCACTCTTTCTGTACTGTAATGTTGACCACACAGTATCCACTACGTCTCCCAAACCACTGATTGGAATTTCATGAAACTTATGCAGGAGCTTATTTACATATTGTAAATGTTCACTATGTATTTTATTTTCCAATATTTCCTTTTTCCAGATATTTAAGAAAATTCAAGAAGAGATGGGGGTGGGGGGTATACGTGGCCCACTAGGCCACAGTAACTCTAGTTGGTCATTATGTGTAGATGTGAATACTATACTGCCGTATTGATTGGATTATTTTTATTGGATTTTTGATCATTTTTTGACAAAATTACACATTGATGAACTTGTCATTTTTATGTATGATATTGCTTGTAGGGTACTTTTGGAGTTCAATAATGCAGGATTTTCTGATATGTTGGGGCGTGGGGTATGTGAGCTGCTCACTAAGGTTCTTTACTTAAGCCAATGCACAATGAGATTATTGCTGTTCAGTATACTATATCTGCATCATTTTGAACATGTGTATTGGCTTAACAAAATTTCATGATTTCAGACCATGTCAGATGTTTTGTAATCCATTGCTTGTTGAAAGTATAGATATAAAGAATGCTATGAAGATTGATGCTAATCACCTGATTGTTATTTACAAACGTTTAAAAGATTCAGATGTACAAAGAAGGATCATTCAGGGTCCTACAGTGTTTGTTCCAGAGGCTGAAGAATGGTAAGTTGAGTATATAAACAATCAAAACTAATAGCATAGTACTGTAGGATACAAAATTAATGTTAGCATTACTAGTTTGCTAGTAGGATTTCATTAAATATCAAATAGAGCTGATATATGTAATGCAGATAAAAAAGATTAAAAGTTTCCTCTTCTCTTGAAGTCTTTAAGACATGTTAGATCTAGGGAAATGTTGTTTCTGCTATCATTTCATAAATCCAATTCTTTCATGATGACATTGAATAGAAGTTGGCAAGTTTGAATGTAATTGCTTAATACAAAAAGCATGTTTCCAATATTCTGTTTGAACCAATTCTAATTCATTTTGAAATTATTTGTTAGGATCATTTCTATTTACATGTAAACCCTAATAAATGTATTTTCCAAAAATATTTTCAGTTAGGCCACATCAAAGTAATTAATAGATTCTCATCCCCACCCGCCCCATTTTTTTCTAAGCCCAATTTTTTTTAATTTTCAATTACACAGAAATTTTCTTTAAATTCCTATCAATTTCAGTGAAAATCAGTAAAAATAAAATATAACACCCTCCCACCCACACCAGATTTTTTGTTACAGGTGGATGAAAATCTACAAATTAACTTGATAGGGCCTTACTAACAGCCTGTATACCCTAAGTTCAACTCAGAGCCCATTCAAATAAGACAAAAGAATGACATAAAATAACCACCAAATAACATCGAGATAATTCAAAGCAAACATAATCGCACAGGAAGGTTTTTATGGTATTTGAACATTGTGTAATAAGAACAGGAAGAAGAACTAGTAAAGTTTATATGAAATGCAATAACAATTGTAAACATAAGAAAAAAACTGCATTTACAAAATTTAACATACAATAATTCCAAATGTAATCGTAACGTTCATTTTCATTGGTCAACGTCATAAATAGCAAACGGAAGTATTTTTCGATATTCAGTTTGCCCATTAATCTGCTCCGCAAAAATATAGTGCAGCAAATAAAGACGTCGTTGACATGGATCACACAGTTTTTAACATGCAGAATTGGAATTATAAGGATTAAACACTGATTTTTAGGAAATTATGTATGTATAAACTCCGCCAGCTCACTCACACACTTGACTTTATTCATTTTGTGAGTGAGCTGCCGGAGTTTATACACAGATAATTTCCTAAAAATGAGTGTTCAATCCTATAATGAAAGTAAACAACAATGCAACTATTGATATTATATTACATGTAACTAACTACAAAATCTAAATGAAAAACAAATTGGTACACGAAAAATTAAGTTAATAAAATATGTTGCATTTACAGGATTAGTTGTTATAAATTTTTTGTTATATATCCAATCACTATTGTACAATTTGTTGAATAGATCTGGATTGTTTACAATCCAAATGGTGAGTAAAATGAATGGCAAGGTGATTGAATACTTATACTATAACTAATCCAAGATTCTGATTATCGCAAAATATTCAACGAATGATCGAATAACGCAGTAATTCACGAATGCGCGGAGTTATAGTTTTTATTAGCTCACCTGACCCGAAGGGTCAGTGTGAGCTTTTGCCATCACTTGGCGTCCGTCGTCCGTCGTCCGTCGTCCGTCCGTCGTCTATTAACTTTTCATATAATCATCTTCTCCTCTGAAACCGCTGAAGCAAATTCAACCAAACTTTACAGGAATGATGTACTGAAGGTCCTTTACAAAGATTGCTCATTTCGTTCCGATCCGATAAAAAACATGGCCGCCAGCACGGAACTTAGGTTTAACATTGAACCCTATGGGAAAATTCACATTTTCTTCTTCTGTTCTGAAACCACTGAAGCAAATGCAACCAAACTTTACAGGAATGATGTACTAAAGGTCCTTAACAAAGATTGCTCATTTCGTTAAGATCCGATAAAAAACATGGCCGCCAGCACGGAACATAGTTTAACATTGGCCCTATGGGAAATTCACATTTTCATCTTCTCCTCTGAAACCACCAAAGCAAATTCAACTAAACTTTACAGGAATGATGTATGGAAGGTCCTTAATGAAGATTGCTCATTTCATTCCAATCCAATAAAAAACATGGCCACCAGCGCGGAACTTAGGTTTAACATTGGACCCTATGGGAAAATTCACATTTTCTTCTTCTGCTCCGAAACCGCTGAAGCAAATTCAACCAGACTTTACAAGAATGATGAACTGAAGGTCCTTAACAAAGATTGCTCATTTTGTTCGGATCCAATTAAAAACATGGCTGCCAGCACAGAACATAGTTTATTTTCTCTCTATGGGAAATTCACATAAAAAAACGAGGCCACCATGCATAACATCGAAAACCCTGCTTCAGCATTTTGTCAGGTGAGCGATTCAGGCTCAGTGTCTGAGCCTCTAGTTATATAGATCTTCACGCATATTTGATGGGTCCGTTGATGATTAATTTCATGAACTGCGTTATCAAGATTAATCCGCTGTGACGTTTACTTAACAACAACGTTGACAACGTCTATTGTGACGTCACTTCCTAGAGTGAAATTATGGAAAATAATTTCACAGTTAATTATCACTTTTCTTTAACTGGGAAATCTCAATCTTTCATCGCTATCTATATAATACTAATTTATAATTCATGTTGTTGGGTTGTAATACTCTAAATGGTATATAGCCAAGCTTTTGTATCTTGATTTCCCAGGTTGCATCAGTTTAGATGGCACGGATGTGACAGTTCTGACAAAACTAGAATGATCCCTGGTTATAAAGTATTTGAGGAACTAGCTGTTATACCAGAACAGTTCTACTATAATGTAGGTTATTTATTGTTATCTAACATTACAGATGTTTTTCTGTGAAATTAAGCAGAAATACTACCTATTACAAAGTGTTTGATAAAAATTGTATCACCACAGCATGTTTTTAAAAGCACCTGTATCAAGTCAACAAAAGCAAGGACATCACGGTAAGAATCAAGTAGTTCCTCGACTAAAACTACAAAGTAACTTGAAGTCCCATGAACAAAATTATTTTAAGTGCTTATTTTTGTATAAATATCATACACAGATATGTGATAATGTTATTGTATCATTTTATTGACCATTTTGATCTTATCATGATCTTTACAAGCTTATCACAATTTTATCAAGACAGTGTTAGATATTCAGTGGTATTTTAAGATAATTGCTTTCAAAGACGATCAAGACCAGTTCAGTTTCTTAAGATAAAACAAAATAACTGTGTTTGAGGGCCATCAAGATGTGTTAAGATCTTGTTTGATCTTAACAATTTCAACTCTTCTTTATTGTTCTTGAAAGCAATTAACAAGTTGATCTTATTTGATCTCATCTTAACACGTCATGATTGTCCTTGAAATCAATTATCTTGAAAACCAACTTAAAATCTTACACTTTCGTAACAAAATCGTGTTGAGATCAAAATGACCAAACAAGATCATAACAAGAAGTTGAACCCTCACGTTATATATTTAATATATATTTATCGAAAAGTGGCAAGCAATTAAACAAAGTGAACATTGAAACACCTTTGGTCTACTTTTAAATGATAAAACACACATTCTTATACGACCGCAAAAAATTTGAGGTCGTATAATGGTATGGCGCTGTCGTCGTTGTCATCATTGTCCGCGTTGTCATCTGTAGACACATTTGTTTTTGGTCAGTGACTTAAGTTCCAGTTGATCAATCCTTATGAAATTTTATCATAATATTCCTTCACACAAAAGGAAGACTTTGAATGGTTTTGGATTTTGTGGCCCCTCCCGTTTAAAAAAAAGGGGCCAAAAAGGGCAAAATTGAGTGTTTTTACATAATTGGCTGTAGAATTGTTATTATTTATCAGATTTTGATGGGGTTTCTTTCAGTGTGCTCCTGAGGAAATTTCCAATCAGTAGAGTGTCAACGGATTTCACGTCGCATGTACCGTTCATGAGATAAATGGGCCCAAAAGGGGCAAATCTCAAAAATTTTATTTTTTTATTTCTAGTCTGATTTTAATGCAGTTTTTTTTCAATAGATTCCTTATGAAAAATAAACATAGCGCTGAACTATTAGATTTTTGATAACTTGTTTACTCTTGAAGTATGAGGGCCAAAATAGCATATGTGCAGATTACGTTAAATTTTTATTTTTTTCATCGGATTTCGATGGAATTTTTTTCTTTACATTCCCCTTGTCTTAAGCTTTCAGTAGTATGATAATTTTGTATCTCTTTCTTTTTACAAGCTATAAGGGGTCAAAGGGGTCAAAATTGCAATTTTAACAAATATGTTTAATCTTTATTTCTCATCTGATTTTGATGGAATTTTCAGTGGTATGTCAAAGGATTTAGCATAACTCTAACAGTGGGATCAAAAGTGCTTATTTTTATGTTCCCTAGTTTGTGTCCATATAATTACTCTGTCAAGCTCCTAATTGTGTCCATCTAGTTAATGTGTCAAGCTGTCTACTGTGTCCACATTCACTTTTGAATTACACTTGCTCAAATTTCAGTGTTTGACCTGCTGTGGTAGTATCATGCTGTGCTCGGCGTAGCCCTTAATTGGAAAAAAGACAAAGTTAGAATTATGTCGAATTTGAAAGACAGGTTGATTTCCAGTATACATGTATATACATGTAAATAACATAATACAATGCTTTCAGGGGCACTTAAATTTATAAAGATCATATAAAAAATGTATAAGGAAACAAACTTGTATTTCAAGTTAAAAAACATACTTAAAAAGAAAAACAACTTCCATTTTATTGTAGGTTTAAGTTCTAGGCGTGTCTACATGATTAAATTGTAAACAGGCTACTTGTAATCTCATTAGTGATTATAAGTGTATTAAGTCTATGTATCATGAAATTGTGTTGTGATTTTAAATAAAATTACACAGGAAAAATGAGAAAAAATGCTCTTAAAAAATAAGTCACGATTGGGTATACTAAATACATTTAAGATTTTTTGATGTTGCAACAAGGGTCATAACTCAATGTGTAAAAAGATGCATGGTGATGATATTTCTGTGTGTATTTTAGTATATTTAAGAAAAAACAGCGGGAAATAAATTCAAACACCAGTGAAAGACCCAGACAAGAGAATCTCAGACACCGTTGCGCAATGGTTACAGTCAAACTTACGGTATTTTATGTTGTTTCAGGTAAAGGAAGTACGGACATTGGATGACACAATGATTACAGTCAAACTTATGATATTTTATGAAATTAAAGATGTCCTGAAAATGGTAGGTTTGCAGTTTAAAACACATTTAAAACAGGACAGGGAATTCAACATTCACTCGTTAGAATTATTCCAATTTTTCAAAATGGTTGCAAAATCATCACCCTACTGTTGTACATATGTGTAAAGTTTCTGTATCTAGAACATGTGTATCACTCAGACTGATTTGAACAGTCTCTTAGGTTGAAATGTTAATAAACTACTCATTTTAGAACTAAGTCACACTATGGCCAAAATAACCAAATTACAATTTAGCATTTGTCTTTCTATAAAATTCATTTTACAAGTATTTAGTATGACAAATATAACTCACTGTCAGCAATTGTCACTAGCATAAATTTACTTTTACTTTTACTTAAATGGTCAGTATATGTATAACCCAGGTTTGGGAAATTTACATGAGATATACAATTAATTTGCAACATAAATTTTAAAAAGTTCAGATAAGACTTACAACAATAATACACGTATTTTAATACCAAAGGTTGAACAAACAGGAAGTGATGTAGTCATGTAACAAAATACATTTATATATATATTTGTAGCTTGATACAACACAAGACCCTATAGCAGATATGATAAAGTAAGTACACATTCTATTTTATTATACTTTATGTAAATTTCTTGCATTATCCATTTATTTCATTGGATAATCGGCATTTGTTAATTTTCACTGACGTTTTATTAGCCACACCCATCCTTATCAACATTTGCTAATGATTAGCAACAGATGTTAATCTTAAAATTAACACCTGCTCCGATCAATGACGTCATCGATGTTAACAGATTCTTATTTTCTAGTCACTTTTGTTGTAGACAACAACATTCAAAGCTGACTTCGTATTCATTAGTAAAATAAAAGTAAAAGTTTACCTGTACAATCACTGGTCTATCACCTCTGTGTTGTGAGTTTGTGCTTGCTTTATAACAATAAAAAAAGGGTGCATTTGATTTGTACTTCTACATCATAGAATATGTCAGTTACCTGCCCAAAGTCTGTTGTTCGCTCCAGGTACAAAAACTTAGCATTACAAATTAGATGAAATACTGCTGAAATGTGTGTCAAACACAATGCAAAACAAAAAAAAAAACAAAATTAACATGTATGTTCTCGTTTTGTTCCAAGAGTGCACTTTGACATTTTAAGGGAAAAAGACTAGGATTAATGTCGTTGGGAGAAGGATTAGATATTGAGGGACAAGGCAAAAAAAAATCAAAATTTATTTTCAGCCTTTGACCATTTTGACAAGTTATGTCTCTTCAGTGCAGTTAAAAATCAAAACATTGGAAATCCAGAAATTGAAAGACATATAACAGCTGATAGAGAACAAATAATCAAAGGCTTCTAAATTAGAGGCCAAAATCAGCTAAAGACAGAGCATTGCAGATTTTTCCAATTTTGATATTTGTAGTTTTCAGATAAAATCGGTTTTGGGCCATTACAGAAGTATTGGACTATAGGTTTGGTGAATACCCTTGGGGACAAAGTACTGTCATGATATGAAACAGAAATCTAGTTTGCATTACAGTATGCATTAAAATATGGTTAGCCAAATAAAGTGATTTTGTCAAGTAATTTTAATCTGTGGGCAGATGATGTGTATACATGTAATTCATTTAGTGACTTGTCATAAAAATAAGGTCTCACTGTAATGTATACCACATACAAGTTTTCGAAATCTTTCAACATGTAAGTGAAAAAAATCTTGATTTTTTTTTAGTGGTGTCTGTGCAGATGTCATTGCATTTGCTGGGAAAATTACGTAAGTATTTCTATACTTCTCACAAAAGTTTCTTTTGTCGTTTTTTTGCTTCTTATCCACTAAAATCTATATGGGTTTGGTCAAATGAGCAAATACCAAAGCAGTCAGCCGAGGAAGCTTCCTAAAAACCAAAAGGTCAAAACACCAAAAAAATAAAAAATAACCCCATGGATCTCCACAATCTGGCCAGTAAGGCTATTTCAATTTCAAATTCTGGATTCTGTATAAGTGCTTATATTCAAGGCTGCAAATTTGACAATTTGTTTCAAAATTGTTAGATTTTATTTTTTGTGGATTTGAAAAATCACGATTTCAATTTGCATGTCATCAGAATAATCATAAATAAAGAGAAAAATGAGATATCTTTGAAGAAACACTTGTGCAGTATAACATTGTGTTTATATATTTATTCTTTTTGTTTTCCCATCCTTTCCTTTCATCACCCATTCTGATGTCCTTCATGTTCCTTTTCATCTTCCTGGTTTCCTTTTGCGGGCTGATGTCCACCTTCGTGCTCCTTTAACATGTTTGTTGTTTTCCATTCTTTGATGTGACAAAACAAAAATTTGAACCAACCACGACAGATAGACTACTTGTAACAAAAGACTGCCACAAAAACAATACATTTACAGCCGTTCCAGGTATCCAGGTTCCATCAAAGTTTGTAAACTTTTTACCTAAGTCAGCTAAGCCTAAGGATGTGTTTTGATGCCTGTAGTTAAATGTCCAAAATGCCCAAGGCAAAATTCACACCTTGATGAAGAGATTATATTACATTCCATAGTTTTATCTGAAGGTGAAAAATAATATCTGCATGTTATTACATGTAATACATGTATACAGCGATAAAGGTATCCCTCCATTGATCTGTCTATCTGTTAGTCACAATTTTATGCAGTTGGTTTGAAGCCTGTGGATTAAATGGATATGATTTGCCTCTCCTGGTCTGTAGTCCTATTATTTATTGTTTACAAACACTTTTGGTTCAATATTAAGTAATCTTGACTATTTTAAAGTAAATGCCACCACCGATTTCTTATATTTGAAAATACATGTCCATGAAGCAAGATATTCTTACAAATTATGGTTGTCTTTCTAACACAATCTGGAATAGCCTATAATTCACCTGAAGGTGTGACTCTCATGGTTGACTAAGTAAAGTCATTTAAAGATGGTTTCTGATTGGATGGCTGAGTTTGTTATTCAAAGCAATACACATTCATAGGTAAACCAAACAATGAACCAAACTTAGCTAGTAAGATTGGTAATTTATTTGCAACATGCTCACCCAAATCAGCTGTAAAATATAACATGAAGTGATTATCCTTTTCAAAATTATATATGAACATGTTGAAATATTCTTTGGTGACATCACTACAGCTCAGATTTGCATAATCTACAGAATCCTTTGTACTTGACTGGGATCAGGAAAATTCAGTTTTCCAGCAACTGCTGACCTTTGCAAAATTTTACCAAAGGAACATTTGGAGCGCATACAAAATATAGTTGAGGTCATTCACACTGCATTGTATTTAATGTCATTTCCTTTCAAACTTCATTTGAAAACAATACATCATATGCAAATGTATATCAGGTTAAAGCATACTCCTAGTGATTTTATTGATTCACAAGTTGTGTTTTAAATATAGTTTCTACAACTAGAACTAGTAAGCTGATTATTAAATTTCTTCATTGAGTTAAATAAGTTTTGCAAATAATTATCCATTTAACTTTCCCCATTTAAATCAGTTTTTGTTCAAAACATATTGTAACCTATGCATTGATATCATATAATTATATTCATATGTGATAGTGTAACTTTTATGTAGGTTTGAGGATTTTCTGAAGCAAACACATGTACTTAGTGAAGTAAAGTCTTACCCACAGCTGTTACAGAGGTCAGAAAGGATTGGTTATACAATACAGAAGGTGGTCTTCAGGGGATATCATGCCAGTCAACAGTTACAGGTATGTTGTAGAGGTCAGAAAGGATTGGTTATACAATACAGAAGGTGGTCTTCAGAGGATATCATGCAAGTCAACAATTACAGGTAATGTATTCTGACCAAAACTTTTACAGGGAAGGGCTGATTGTGTTAGTCAGCTGGATTCATAAATTTAAAAATTATAAATATAAATTAATTTTCAGTCTTTAATTTTGTGCTTGGTTTATAAATAAAGTCACAAAAATGACTGAAATTGTTAAAGTTGCAGTTTTCAGTGATTTAGGTCGAGTTTTGCATAGAGGTACAGATCGAGAAAACTATTTGCCATACATCAATTGCCTTTGCTCAGGAAGTGTGTCTTTCTTTAGACGATCATTGTTCACTTATTTTCAAAAGTCATTTTAATCTGGTTTTTTATGCCACTGCATGAACAAGGAAGAGTGGTGAGGGCGCACATTGTTTTATCCCTGACTCTCCATCTTTTGTCTGTCGGTCCTAATAGAAACCACATGTTTAGCGAGGGCATCATATGTGTCTTACAGACACCATTATCATTAAAAATTGATGGGTGTTCCATGGAACACTTGTGTCGCCTGCACTACAGAAGAGCCATTTTTGGTCCAGTGAAGCTCTAAAATATGCAAAATTAAAATTTTACTTATAATGTGCACGGCTAGATTAGGAGAAAAACATATTCTGCAAATTGGTTAAGAATATGAATTACAGTTTTGAACAATCTGATTTAACATATGAGCTAAGTGGCTTGGCAAACCTCTAGAATCAGTAAAAAAATTCTAAGTATAATGTGTATAACCATACCTGATATACAACATATACTGAAAATTTGGTTGGAATCTGACAGACAGTTGTGAAGGAGTCGAAGATTAAAAACCCAAATTAACAAATGAGCTATTTTGGCTCTGTTAACCTCTTAAATCTGTAAAATCAAAATTTTAAATATCGGGTGCGCAACTATATCAAGTAATCAATGTATTCTGAAAGGCTGATTGGAATATGATTTACAGTTTTGAAGGAGTTCCACATAAATAAACAGAATTAACAAATTAGCTATTCTGGCTCGGTG
The DNA here is from genome assembly GCA_002080025.1 of Modiolus philippinarum. NCBI lineage: Eukaryota > Metazoa > Mollusca > Bivalvia > Mytilida > Modiolidae > Modiolus > Modiolus philippinarum. The sequence goes on along the minus strand of MJUU01069965.1, from coordinate 67,117 downwards.
AACCTCTAAAATTTTAAGTATCAGATGCACAACTACATCAGGTGAACAACATATCCTGCAAGTTTTGTTGGAATCTGACATATAGTTGTGATGGAATTTGGGATTAACAAACCAGATGATCAAATCAGCAATTTTGGCTCTGAACCTCTAAAAGCTGTAAAATCAAAATTCTAATTATAAGGTGCACAACTACATCAGGTGAACAATCTATCCTGAAAGTTTTGTTGGAATTGGACTGGCAGTTTTGAAGGAGTTGCGGATTCAAAACAGACAGACTCACAAATGAGCAATTTTGGCTCTGTGAACCTCTAAAATCTGTAAAATCAAAATTCTAAGTATTAGGTGCACAACTGCACCCGGTGAACAACCTATCCTGAAAGTTATATTAGAATCTGACTAGCAGTTTTGAAGGAGTTGCGGATTCAAAACCAACAGACTCACAAATAAGCAATTTTGGCTCTGTGAACCTCTAAAATCTGCAAAATCAAAATTCTAAGTATCGGGAGCACAACTACACCAGTTGAAAAACATATCCTGAAAGTTTGGTAGGAATTGGACAAGTGGTTTTGAAGGAGTTGTGGATTCAAAAACTGTTGAGACGATGCAGGACGGCGACGACGACGCAGGACGACAACGACGCAGGACAACCACAACGCAGGACGACGACGTAAAACGACGGATACAGTAGACTTCATGAAATCGAATATCGGATAAAGGAATATATTGGCAAATCGAATATGATTTCAAAACACCAAACCATTTCCCATACTTATAGTGTTAATTTCTCCGCCTAATTGGATATAGGATAAGAGAATATATCACCTATTTGAATAAAAAATATGCGGCTTGTGCTGATCAGAGTCATTGAAATCGAATATTTTAATTACCGGTAACTACAGGTAAACATTCGCGCGGAAGTGTCAACAGTTGACGAAGCCATAAATCTGCCAGGAAATCAATAAATATTACCTAATTAATAAAAAATAAAACATAAATAGTGTTCAGTTCTTTTGTTTTTGTGTATTCATAAGTTTTAATAGTGAGAATTTTGTTTGGTTTTGTGTATTTCTGTCTAGGCAGCAAGATCGTGAAGTCAGAGGTAATTTGCATATTGCTGTATGTCTGTACGACGAAAATCAATAACATAATGTATTTAATAAAAGAATAAAATATGATTTGAATTCCTTTCTATTGCTTTTTTATTTATTTAATTTTTTTGGACGGAAATCATTTGATTTGTCAATGATTTTGTGTATTTCTCGTGTAAAACAGAGCAAGGGAGATAATGTCGACGAGAAGTTATTTGCATAATTTGCATATTTGTTTGAAGTTCCTGTGAGACAATGCACNAGACCTTCAACAATGAGCTTTCCTCATACCTCATAGTAAGTTCAAGACGGCCCCTAGCACCGGTTTAAGCGGAATTTTTGCTAATTGTCGAGCAACGCTACATCCATGTCTTTCTTGGTCATGGGTGCGGGATTGTCAACAAACATCAATTAAACTGGCAAAGTGCTCTTACAATCACTGTCATCCTTTGCCCGACAAAACTACTAATTTTAGAACTAATTCACACTATGGCCAAAATAACCAAATTACAATGTAGCATTTATCTTTCTATAAAATTCATTTTACAAGTATTTAGTATGACAAATATAACTCACTGTCAGCAATTGTCACAAGCATAAATTTACTTTTACTTAAATGGTATACATTTTTCTTATAAAGTACAGATTTCGGTATATGAATAACCAAGTTTGGGAAATTTACATGAGATATGCAATTAATTTGCAACATAAATTTTAAAACAATGTGAAAAGGTAATATAAAATACAAACATCAATCATGTTACAAGCTGTCAATAAAGAAGAATTATGAAGGAATTCAGAAATTGTGAATGGTGATCCCATTATTTAACTAGACTAATGACTGTCAGAAACAACAGTGATTCCCACACCCCCTGTTTGACATAGAAAACAGCTATAGACCCTTGGTATAATTTTTCTTAACATTTTTGAAATTAAACTAATGACAGTCACTATTTTTACTATAAGGAATTAAAGAATATATGGTTGTTAGGCAGAATTCCAAAAAATAAGTAGTCTTTGAGACTTTCAGGAATTTTACCAAACTTGGAGTCATATATTTTGGAAATCAAATTGGTGAAATGTTTCTTCCAAATCTAACAATTTTTTAACTATGGTTTCAATGTAGAATTCCAAAAAATAGTGGTCTTTGACAATTTCAGGAAATTTACCAAATTTGGAATCAGTTATTTTGGAAATCCAATTGGTGGAAATGATTGACCTTATCAAAACAAATGCTAACAGTTTAGTTGCTAGGAAGAATTCCAAAAAATAAGTGGTCTTTGACACTTTCAGGAAATTTACCAAAATTGGAATCAAATATTTTTGAAATTCAATTGGTGAAAATGATTGCCCTAATGGAAACAAACCCTAACAGCATGGTTGCTAGGTAGAATTCCCAAAAATATGTGGTCTTTGACACTATCAGGAAATTTACCAAAATTGGAATCAAATATTTTTCAAATTCAATTGGTGAAAATGATTGCCCTAATGGAAACAAATCCTAACAGTATTGTTGCTAGGAAGAATTCCAAAAAATAAGTGGTCTTTGACACTTTGAGGAAATTTACCAAAATTGGAATCAAATATTTTTGAAATCCAATTGGTGAAAATGATTAACCTTATCAAAACAAATGCTAAAAGTATGGTTGCTAGGTAGGATTCCAAAAAATAAGTGGTCTTTGAGACTTTCAGGATATTTACCAAAATTGGAATCCCATTTTCGAATTCTAAGATTTCAGAATTTTTATTTTTTCCAAATACTTGCCAAAATATACGATTATATGCCAAAATGTCCAAAAATATCAGTCTTTGACATTTTCAGGAAATTTACCAAAGTTGGAACCAGAATCAAAATTCTGAAAGCTTATTGTGCGTCTACAGACTATATGCAACAATTCTGCAACAAAATTAAATCCATAAATCCAAAAATGTAGGATGAGTTTGCATCGCATGCCATATGTGTCACAATCCACATTCTGTGGTCTTTGTCAAATCGACATCTTGGGCCTCTTTTTTGCATCAAGATAAATATCAAAAATCCGAAAGCGTATTTCGCATATACACAGACCATATGCAACAATTCTACAACAAAATTAAAACCCTAAATCCAAAAATGTAGGAGGAGTTTGCATCGCATGCAACATGTGTCAAAATGGACATCTTGGGGCCTCTTGTTTGCACCAAGACCAATACAGTGGATTCCACTTAATCGCAAACCTGATAATCGCAAAATTCGTTAATTGCAAAAGAAATCAAAACACCGATCCATTTCCCATTCAAATAACATTAAATTCTCCTGTTAATCGCAAAGCAGTTAATGGCAAAATTCGCTTATTAGCAAAAGAAAATATGCTACAAATGCATGAAAGTTTCATTTATAAGCAAAACAGAGAGGTTTATTGCAAAAACAAAAGGATAAGGAGTAGGGGCGGTAAAGGCCTTATTTGGCCTGAAAAATAAATTTGGTTGAATTCACCGAATTTTCTCATTGAAATGTTCTATGGGTATTGCTTTTCAGTAAACAGTAACATTTTTCAAATATTGATGTATAATTATCAAGTTTTTGAGTGTAAAATAAGGGACAAATAGAAGATTTGGTAGAAAAAATGACAAATTTGACAAATTTTGACTACTTTTCCCGTATTGTAAATATTGAGCACATGCAAGAACCACAAAAATATTTATATGAGAGGTTCAGTTCATTTGTACCAATAAGTTGGTAAATTAATTAATTGGGTCTTGAATGTGCTCGATATTTCTGGTTAGAAAAATTGTTTGGAAATCTGCCAGATTGGGTATCTTTCTTTGAAAAAGCTCAAAAGAAGCCTTTTCATGATGTCAGAACTATACCTATTGTGACGTCATTGGTTCTAACTTTTGCATTTTGTCTGTAAATGGGATCTATAAAGCTTTAAAACGAGCATGAAAGAAAATCTTGAGATGCAACTTAGAAATTCACTGGAATCTTGGGCCAAATCAACCCCTTATCGCAACTTGTCCTTTCGACATTTGCATAATACTGACAAGTGTATTTTTGGAACAGATCAGTATGGGATGTTTGGCAGTGACACAGATCACATCTATGAATGTCCAACTGCTGTTATTTGCTGAAATAAAATATTTACTACAACAATTTGTGTTTCTTCTTTCTTAATTTGTTGTTCTTACTTCAATAAAACTTATAATTAAACATAAAACTTGCCGCACTTAAGATCTTCGAAGATTGTATACACATGCAAAATAGGGAATCCCCTATTTTTACAGTCATCTGATTTACAGGTAAACATAATTAATGTATGTGATAATCATTGATTAGAGTAAAGGAAAAGGGCAATTAACAAAGGAAATTTAAAAAAAAACACACTAATTATGATTTATAAAATAGACTAATTATAATTGGAATCCTACTTATAAATATTCATGTCTTGGTCACGTGACACTATTCCTATTTATACACAATTTGTCAAAGATGTCCCAGATTGTGGACCAAATGATTTCAACAATGATACAAATAAAACACAGAAAAAACAATTTTTGTCTTGCCCGCGACGAAAGGAGCGGAAAGCGAGACATATGCGTACAAAGTATGACTGTGGGGGCAGCTGCGGCAGCGTATACTTTCATGTTAAGCTTTTGTGATTAGGCCACTTTCTCAGTAACTATAAGTGGTAGGTCAATGATATTTTGTATATAAGTTGGTCTTGAGTAGTACATGACAGTCTGCTATATGGCTTTTGTCTGTGACCTCAATTTCACTGTCCAATGAACATGTTAAGTTTTTGTGCTTAGTTCAGTTTCTCAGTAACTACCGGTATAAGTGGTAGGTCAATGATATTTGGTATGTATATTGGTCTTAGGTAGTACATGACAGTCTGTCATATGGCTTTTGTCCTTGACCTCAATTTCATGGTCTAGTGAGCATGTAAAGTTTTTGTGATTAGGTCATTTTCTCAATAACTATAAGTGGTAGGTCAATGATATTTGGTATATAGGTTGGTCTTGAAAAGTACATGACAGTCTGCTATATGGCTTCTGTCTGTGACCTCAATTTTACAGTCCAATGAACATGTTAAGTTTATGTGCTTAGTTTAGTTTCTCAGTAACTATAAGTGGTAGGTCAATAATATATGGTATGTATGTTGGTCTTAGGTAGTACATGACAGTCTGTCATATGGCTTTTGTCTGTGACCTCAATTTCATGGTCCAATGAACATGTTAAGTTTATGTACTTTGGTAATTTTTCATCATAACCATAAGTGGTAGGTCAATGATATTTGGTATATATGTTGGTCTTGGGTAGTATATGACAGTCTGCTATATGGCTTTTGTCTGTGACCTCAATTTCACGGTCCAGTGATCATGTTAAAATTCCTAGTATGTATTGATGTAAGGTCAATAATATTTGGTATGTGGGTTTGTCTTAGATGGAAGATGACAGCCTGCTATTTGGTTTTTGCCCTTGACCTCATTTTCACGGTCTAGTTAACTTGTTTGGTTTTTCAGTAACTAGCTGTGGTAGGTCATTAATATTTAGCATTTTGTTTTGGGTGATATATGACAGTCTGTTGTATTGCTTTTGTCAGTTAATCTAATTTCACAGTCTAGTGAACATGTTAAGTTTTCTGATTTAGGCAGTTTGAGTTTTTGCATCAATTTTGTGACCAAGTAGGGAAGGGGGAGACATCTATTTGGGTCCACACTTGTTTACGTTTATCATTACTACAGTGTAATGGAATAACAGATAAATACGATGTAAACATATTATTGAATGTAGGTCAACAAAGGTCACACAGGTACTTAATTACACTCTCGATCCCAGACAAGAATAAAACAACACTAGAAGTTTATAAAACTTTATTTTTCACAAACATACAATTTTTATCAATTGAATATCAAACAATGTCAGCGAAAATACAAACATTTAACAAATATTTCACAATATTGACACTTTTGCAGTCAGAGGTATCATAATTGTCGTCAGCTGTTCTGTATTTCTGGTCTGTATTGGGCTTTCGTTTAATAAAAAAATCCACTTAATCGCAAAATTTTCTCTGACAAATGGGCTTTGCAATTAAGCTGAATCCACTGTATCAAAAACCTGAAAGCTTTTTGTGCATCTGCAGCATATGTGTAACAGCTCTATAATAAAATTAATACCCTGAATCCAAAAATGTAGGAGGAGTTCTCGTCGCAAGGATTTGTGACAGACAAACAGACAGACGAGGCCAACAACAATATATCCCGAACTTTCATTCGAAAGTGTGGGGATAAAAATAGTTCAAGCTAGTAAAATGGTAAAAGTAATAAACAAAAAATTTTCAGATAAGATTTACTGCAATAATTAATACATGCATTTCAATACCAAAGGTTGAGCAAACAGGAAGTGATGTAATCATGTAATAAAATACATTTATATATATATTTGTAGCTTGATACAACACAAGACCCTATAGCAGATATGATAAAGTAAGTATGCATTCTATTGTAATAACTTTTAATCTTCACTTGTATCTACAAGTTACATGTAGGGGCATAGGTGGCATAGTGGTTAAGGTAGTTAGTTTACCTGTACAATCACTGGTCTATCACCTCTGTGTTGTGAGTTTGTGCCCCCTTTGTAACTACAAAAAGGATGCATTTGATTTGTGACTCTACATCATAGAATATGTCAGTTACCTGCCCAAAAGCTGTAGTTCTCCCCAGGTACAAAAACTTAGCATTACAAATTAGTTGAAATACTGCTGAAATATGTGTTAAACACAATGCAAAACAAAAAAAAAACAAATACAAAACAAAATTTACATTTATGTTCTCGTTTTGTTCCAAGAGTGCACTTTTGACATTTTAAGATTAGGATTAATGTTGTTGGGAGAAGGATTAGATATTGAGGGAGAAGGTAAAAAATATCAAAATTTAAATTTCAGCCTATGACCATTTCGACAAGTTATGTCTCTTCAGTGCAGTTAAAAATCAAAACATTGGAAATTCAGAAATCGAAAGACATATAACAGCTGATAGAGAACAAATAACCAAAGGCATCTAAATTAAGAGACCAAAATCAGCTAAGGACAGAGCTTTGCACAAGGGGGATTTTTCTAATTTTGATATTTTTAGTTGGTTTTGGGGCCTTCACAGAAGTATTTGACTATAGGTTTGGTGAATACCCTTGGGGACAAAGTACTGTCATGATATGAAACAGAAATCTAGTCTGCATTACAGTATGCATTAAAATATGGTTAGCTAAATAAAGTGATTTTGTCAAGTAATTTTAATCTGTGGGCAGATGATATGTATACATGTAATTCATTATAGTGACTTGTCATAAAAATAAGGTCTCACTGTACTGTATACCACATACAAGTTTTGGAAATCTTTCAACATGTAAGTGAAAAAAATCTTGATTTTTTTTTAGTGGTGTCTGTGCAGATGTCATTGCATTTGCTGGGAAAATTACGTAAGTATACTTCTCACAAAAGTTTCTTTCTTTGTTTTTAGCTCACCTGGCTATGCCAGGGTGAGCTTTTGCCATCACTTGGCATCCGTCGTCCGTCCGTCGTCCGTCCGTCGTTAGCTCACTTTCAAAAATCTTCTCCTCTGAAACCACTGGGTCAAATGGAACCAAACTTGAACTGAATCATCACTAGGGTATCTAGTTTCAAATTTCTTATTTTGTATGTCTTAGGTCAAACAACATGGCTGCTACTAAAAATAGAACATAGGGGTAAATTACAGTTTTTTGCAAATAACTAAAAAACCGTTACAGATATCAAAAATCTGACAGGAGTAAAAATGATCAGCATGAGAAGATCTACCCATGTTGAAATTTTGAAGAAAATCTGACAACCCGTCTAAGAGTTATTGCCCTTTTTCCGTAAAATTTTCAAAATTTTGATGTTTTTTTATTTTTTATTGAAAAAACTATAACAGATAGAGGTTAAGTTTAAATAGCAAAAATGTTCAGCATGTTAAGATCTACCCACCCTGAAATTTTGAAGAAAATCCATAAATCCTTGTAGGAGTTATTGCCCTTTTTTCACCAAATATTTAAAATATTCATATTTTTCGATTTTATTTCCAAAACTATAGAAGATGAAGATTAAGTGTAAAATCATGAAATGTTTGCCATGCTGAGGCGACTTTAAAACTTGTATTGAAAATAGTTTGTTGAGCGCCATTTTCAAGATGGCCGCCAAAAAAGGCAGGAAAATTCAACATTGTCCGATTTCAATGAAATTTGGTTTCCAAATAGATATTGATGTTGCGACTTCAAAATGTTCATTGACCGCCAATTTCAAAATGGCCGCGAAAAAAGGCGGGAAAATTCAACATTGTCCAATTTCAATGAAATTTGGTTTCCAAATAGATATTGATGTTGCGACTTCAAAACCTGTGTTGAAAATTGTTCGTTGACTGCCAATTTCAAAATGGCCGCCAAAAAAGGCGGGAAAATTCAACATTGTCCGATATAAATGAAATTTGGTTTCCAAATAGATATTGATGTTGCGACTTCAAAACCTGTGTTGAAAATTGTTTGTTGACCGCCATTTACAAAATCTGGTCCTAAGCAAGAACGTTTTTTGTCAATAAAGCCCAACAAAGAAAAATAGTACAACATGATCAGACTTTAAATACTGTTCAAGATATTGGTGGTGTTTGAGGTACTAAAGTTTGGGAGACTGATGATCAACTGTATAACTTACAATGTTACCACGATTGTGGCAACTGAAAGCCAGGTGAGCGATACAGGCTCCTGGGAGCCTCTAGTTTTTTTTTTTTTGCTTCTCATCCACTAAAATCTATATGGGTTTGGTCAAATGAGCAAATACCAAAGCAGTCAGCTGAGGAAGCTTCCTAAAAACCAAAAGGTCAAAACACATGGCAATATAAAAATAGCTTAAATTGAAACAATCTCATGGTTCTCCACAATGTGGCCTGTAAGGCTATTTCAATTTCAAATTCGACAGATAGACTACTTGTAACAAAAGACTGCCACAAAAACAATACATTTAAAATATAACACGAAGTGATTCCTTTTCAAATTATATATGAACATGTTGAAATATTCTTCAACATGTTTTTGTGGAACCAAAGTCTTTGGTGACATCACTGCAACTTGACTGGGATCAGGAAAATTTTGTTTCCCAGCAACTGCTGACGTTTGCAAAATTCGTTGCCTTCTTTTACCTAAGGAACATTTTCAGCGCATGTTTACAAAAAATTTGAGATCATTCACACAGCATTGTATTTAATGTCATTTCCTTTCAAACTTCATTCGAAAGCAATACATCATATGCAAATGTCTATCAGGTTAAGGCATACTCCTAGTGATTTTATTGATTCACAAGTTGTATTTTAAATATAGTTTCTACAACTAGAACCAGAGCTCCAGATAAAAGATTGACCAATTAGGTAATTTCACTCTTACTTTATAATCAGTTGGGTCATTTCTCAGGTAAAGTCATATATGTTCACCCGTTACAGTTAAAATGAATTGGGTTTTCCACCTGTCAAAGCTGTAGTATATTAGGTTTTTTATATCAGATAATAAAAATTACATGTATTATTATTAGAAATTGTCATCACCTATCAACAGGATCAATTCCAAGGCTACAGAGTGTAAACGTGCATCATTGAAAAAGGCCAAGCAGTCCATGCATATACGTCACTAGTAGGTAGCCGGACATTTCGGCTGAAGTGAAGACCGTATTGTTAATTATATCCACCTTTTTTTCTACTTCATTGTTTTGATTGATTGATTGGTTTTTATGTCAGTGAGCAATAATTCAGCTATGTAAGGAAGAGAAAAAGTTAACCAATTGTTAAAATGTCACAAGTAATAGAATAAAGATATAAAGGAGGAATGGGCAACTGAGACTGGAAAGTAAGGAAATGGGTAGAGGCAGGAAATTTAGCCTTCCATACGACCCTTATTGTGTATGCTCTAGAAATATATAAGGGTCTCTATACTGCATTGGGTGTGGGTTTTTCTCTACACAATTTGTCGGTTAGGCATTCCATATTATAACCTGTCCACCACTCTGCCACTTGAAAATGAGAGAAATGGACCGGACTAGTGTCCTGGACCGGATCTAGTCAGCTTAACCCTAATATCTTATGTAGAATCAGGGACTTTCCAACACAAAAATATGAAAGAGGGTGATTGCGACTTGCGATAATATATTCGACCAATACGTGACGATTCACTCAAAGACATAATATTAATAATTTTGGGGTAATTTAATGGTAGTTTTACAAGGTTTATGCCTAACAACACAATATCATACAGTGAAGAGTTCAGAGAAATAGTCTAATCTCAATGTCTGCTATCTAACAGCTAAAGTTCTTTTCTATCCCACCGAAAAGTAAGTAAATATTTGTCGTTGTACATGCTCCTGCAATTAATATAGGTAAAAAAAAATGAATGCTAAAGCATATCTAACTCTGTTTACAATCATTGTATTGATTAATTAAAGAGCTCAACGTCCAGGTAGCAACATCTAAGCCATATATCAGGACGAGGACAAGTCAGTCAACTCAAAATTACAAGCAAAGGAATAAAGAAATAACACAGTTGCAACGAATTCCGATAAAGGAGAAAAAAAAATAGGAACAACTGTTCCACTACAATGGGTAGGGGCAGGAAATGAAGTCTTTCATGGGACCCTTAGTGAGTCTGCTCTCCTACAAGATATTTAGGTGGGGTCTTATTAATCAATTCAAATAAATTATAAGTAAAAGAAAAAAAGACTTTAAGAAGGAATTAACTACTAGTTAACCACCAAGTTTTGACTGCCATTGGAAATGGGGGAAATAGGGAGGGGCAGAAAAATAGCCTTCTATACGACCCTCCTCCAATGGGTCTTATCTTGTACGAGAAATATAGAACGAGTTTTTATACTTCATAGAGAGTGAGGTTTTGTCTACAAAAGTTTGTGTTCAGGCTTTCCTTTGTAGAGGCTGTCTCCTATGTATTAACTCTTTATCCTTTCAATGTTTATTTTCGTATTATTATCGGACTACCCCGTATAGATAAGGCCTTACCCTACCAACCACCTGGGGATGTGCCTGGCAGCATTGTTTTGAAAGAGACCTTTATCAACGGTGCGCTTTATCTACCAGAAGCTTCCCTGGTTTACCACTGATTGCAAAATTTTGGAAATGATTTATTCCCAATTTTACAAATAAACCGTATATTTGCCATGTAAACAGTAGTGTGTATTTTAACTTGAAAATCCATATAAAATACAGAAAATCCGTAGTTGTAAATTCCTCTGCAAGAGACGTTTTCCATTTTTGGTCCATTTACTCTCAAAATTCTTTTACTTTTACCCGGAACCAGACGATCAAATGACAAGGACACGGTTCAATTTACCGGTTTTGCTAAAACCATGAAGAGTTGGCTACTGCGATCTATCATAGGTTCTGATGCGGCAATTATCATATGCAACTGTCCATGATAGAATTGGGTGATTTTACAAATAAACCGTATATTTGCCATGTAAATCAGTAGTGTGTATTTTAACTTGAAAATCCATATAAAATACAGAAAATCCGTAGTTGTAAATTCCTCTGCAAGAGACGTTTTCCATTTTTGGTCCATTTACTCTCAAAATTCTTTTACTTTTACCCGGAACCAGACGATCAAATGACAAGGACACGGTTCAATTTACCGGTTTTGCAAAAACCATGAAGAGTTGGCTACCGCGATCTATCATAGGTTCTGATGCGGCAATTATCATATGCAACTGTCCATGATAGAATTGGGTGAAAACTCATTGTTGCAGAAATATTTGGGTAATGCCAGTTTTAAATTGGGTTTTTAGACGCATGTCAAAGAGAATACATTGGGTTTTCATTGATTTTAATTGCGTAATCACTCAAAAATGCAGCTTATCTGTTGCTCTGTAGAACTAAGTTGATTATTGAAATTTCTTCATTGAGTTAAATAAATTTTGCAAATGTGTGAAAAGAGGCTTGACAAATTTGTAAACATTTGAAAATTTATTTAACAAGATGTGAGAAATTTCACAATTAACATGTTTAAGTTGTAGAAAATGTTTCTCCAATGACACATAGATTTGGCAGGAAATTTCACACAATTGTGATCTTATTTGAATTTAACTATCCATTAAACTTTCCCCATTTAAATCAGTTTTGTTCAAAACATATTGTAACCTATGCATTGATATCATAAACTTATATTCATTTGTGATAGTTGAACTGTTATATAGGTTCGAGGATTTTCTGAAGCAAACACATATACTTAGTGAAGTAAAGTCCTACCCACAGCTGTTACAGAGGTCAGAAAGGATAGGTTATACAATACAGAAGGTAGTCTTCAGGGGATATCATGCCAGTCAACAATTACAGGTAATGTATTCTTACCAAAACTTTGACAGGGAAGGGCTGATTGTGTTAGTCAGCTGGATTCTTAAATTTAAAAAGGATTAGTTTCACTAAATGTCAAAATTACCGTTTTTGGTGTGTATTAAACGCACATTTTTTTCCCTCAGAAAGCTCCCAGCAAAAGGGGGTGCGTTTTATCTATGCGAACTTCAAAAGACTAGTTTTTTTCAGCACCTGAACAAAAAAAATTTTGACTGGAAACGGCATTGAAAATATGTGTCAAACCTTTGTTGCGGCCCATATGAGAACTGTATTTGTTGAAACTGATGTTTGCCTGTGTTAACATCATTTGATTTCTATAATGTATTGTTAAGTATTATTTTCCAATGTCAACAAACAGTTATTTTCCCGATGCTCGTAGTTTTCCTCTATTCCGTCTGCCATTTTTGTTTGGGTATAGCGTATTGATCAATTGTCGGTACCCCTCTAAGGAGAATTTAATGTGATATTTATATCCCTCTATGGTAATTAACTGCAGCAGGTAAATAGGATTAACGTTTGTGACAAGTGCTTATGTTAATATTACTGTAATACAATGTACTAATGGTAATATAAACATAATTAAACTGTCATAAATGTTAATCCTATTTAGGTGACAAATCATTTAACATCGTTATTGTTAATTAAATAAACTAGATATAAATCATGAATATTTATTCTACAGAGAAAACAAAATATTTAACAAGATTTTGATAATTAAACAAAGACAATATTTTTTATGTAGCCCTTATTATCAGTTCACATGATAATGAAATAAGCACAAAAGTCTATAAGAAGTCTATGATCAAAATAGGAACAAAAGTCTGATAAAAATAGGCACAAAAGTCTACATTTAAAACCCTTCAAAATCTTCTTCGTCGCTGTAATATCGGAAGAGTTGGTACATATCTTGAAGCATGATAAAGGTGGTCTTCTTCATCATGGTAATAAACATCTTGTTCGTCATCGTCGTCATCATCTGCATGTGGTGCTGCTTCTGTATCTTCCCAAACGATGACGTCCTCGGATCCGTCGAGTGCATTCGAAATTGTACACTTTTTGAATGCTTTCTGGATGATTGCTGGGTCTAACTCCTGCCACGCCTCAATGATCCATGTACAAATAGTAGGCAAATCTGCTTTTCTCATGCGTCCACCAGCTATGAATGAATGGTCATCGGACTGGATCCAGGATCTCATGGCTGTTTTCATCAGCTTGTTTATGCTCACATCTAACGGCTGAAGAATAGAAGTCATACCTCCCGGGATGATGGCTAAATCTGTCTAGTTGTTACTTAGAGTTGTTTTTATGGTGTCAGTATGATTACAACGGAAGACATCTAGCACAAGCAAACTCTTAGTAAAGCCTGCTCCTGGACATCGTTACCACACGCAAGTTAACCAATCTTTGGTGATACGGTCATCAAACCACCCTTTTTCATGCACGTTAACAGCTATGCCCTTTGGATATTTTAACTTAGGAAATGTTTCCTTTTAAACATGACATACGGTGGTAGCTTTCCACCATCAGCTGTGCAGGCAAGCATTACTGTGGAGCGGTTCTTTTCATTCTCTGTGGTTTTTATGCTGACAGTTTACGATCCCTTTGCTGCAATTGTTGTGTCTGAAGGTAAATCAAATTTCAATGGTGTTTGGTCTGCATTTCCAATCTGCGATAGTGGATAATTATTCTTTTTGCGTAGACCTATGATGAAGCTTTGAAATTTTGTGAGTTGATTCTCATAATCTGCAGGTAACTTCTGTGCAATATGGGTTCTGCGTCTAATTGTGTCTCTTCATGAAAGCATAAGACCAATCTACAGATGCTCTAAAATTGGTGTTGTCTATTTTTCTGGTCAGGTGTAAGGCTTTGAGTCTGAGTTCAGCAGTTGAAATGCCGTAACCCTTAAGTCTACAGTCTGTAACCCACTGAAGTAGGTCTGCTTCTAACGCCGGATAGTGAGGATTGCCCCCTCTGTTTGCCATTTTGACTTTAGCATTTTCTGCAATCTTTCCTTTTGCTGTCTCCACTGACGTACATTGGTTTCATTGATGTTGAATTCCTTGCCAGCTGCATGGTTGCCATGGGCTTCTGCATACAAGATAACTTTATGTTTCTCTCTTGCCGTGTACGACTGTCTTATTTTACCAATCTTCTGGTATCGAAAATTCAGGAGTATGAAAATGAAAGTAGCCAGCCGAATTATATACTCTTTAATAGTGTTGTTTTTACTATTAGAGTACACCAAAGGAAATTATAAATCTTTGAAAAATCATATTGTTTTCATTAGCTTGGATATACTACTGGCAATAAGTGTTTGATGAGTTCATCGTTATGATAATTTAAAAACCTAGTACAAGGTAATTTCTTTAACAATATCGGCTCATTAAGTAAAATTGGTTAATTTCAAGATTTTGAAAGGATATTATAAGAGATAAAACAACAACAATGATTAGCCCAAGCTGTAATATTTGCGTTACTGTTCCGATTTTGATTTTTAAATTACACTTTGCAATTTACTTCCTTTGTTTACAAATCCATAAATTACTGGTTTTGAATGCCCTAAAAAGTTGAAATAAACGTGAAACAACAATGTTTGCAGTTATTCCTTCCAATTAGATTGGAAAGTGCATCTTATATTCACTTCAAATAACTCAGCAAGGTAACCTGTGCATTTCAAAGACATTTTTTGCCAAGACCCTTTTTTTTGAAAAGTTACATGTGTGTTATACATACCAACTAGATTTTTTCTGGACCTTTTCCTTTGAGAATAGGGGTGCATTTTATACACCAATGCGTTTTATACACACCAAAAAAACAGTAGCCCTAAAAATCCTGGTTTTTCTAATGGACTTTATTTTTTGTAAGTCTTGACACTTGTTAGCTCACCTGGCTATGCCAGGGTGAGCTATTGCCATCACTTGGCATCCGTCGTCCGTCCGTCGTCCTTCATCCGTCCATCGTAGCTCACTTTCAAAAATCTTCTCTTCTGAAACCACTGGGTCAAATTGAACCAAACTTTAACTGAATCATCACTAGGGTATCTAGTTTCAAATTTGTTATTTTGTATGTCTTAGGTCAAACAGCATGGCTGCCATTGCTAAAAATAGAACATAGGGGTAAATTACAGTTTTTGGCAAAAACTCAAAAACCATTACAGATATAAAAAATCTGACATGGGGTAAAAATGATCAACATGAGAAGATCTACCCATGCTGAAATTTTGAAGAAAATCTGATGACCTATCTAAGAGTAATTGCCCTTTTTTCCGTAAAATTTTCAAAATTTTGATGTTTTTTATTTTTTATTAAAAGTTTAACAGATAGAGATTAAGTTTAAATTGCAAAATGTTCAGCATGTTAAGATTTACCCACATGGATATTTTGAAGAAAATCCAAGTACCTATATATGAGTTGTGGCCCTTTATTGGTCAAATTTTTTGTGATTTTTTACTTTTTGTCCTATATTTCAAAAACCCTTTGAGATAGAGGTCAAGTTTAAATTGCAAAAATGTTCAGCATGTTAAGGACTATACTTTATTGAACACGTTCAAGTTATCTGACCGCTTCCAAGATGGCCGCCAGCGGGGAACCTAGTTTACCATTTGACCTAATGGGAAAATTCATACAAACAACTTCTTCTTGATAACCACTGAATGGATTTGAACCAAACTTGGCATGAATGATGCTTATGAGGTGCTGACCAAGTGTTGTTACTTTGGTGCCAATCCATCATCCAACATGGCCGCCAGCAGGGATCTTAATTTTAACATTGGAACCTATGGGAAAATGCATACAAAGAACTTCTACTTTAGAACCAGTGAATGGATTTGAACCAAACTTGGCATGAATGATGTTTATGAGGTGCTGACCAAGTGTTATTACTTTGGTGCCAATCTGTCATCTTACATGACTGACAGCATTGGACCCTATGGGAAATGCACACAAAGATCTTCTAGAACTGCTGAATGGATTTAAATCAAAATGACATGAATGATGCCCGTCAGGTGCTGACCAAGTGTCACCAGCTGTGAACTTAATTTAACAAAAGATCTTCTTCTAGAGAACTGCTTAATAGATTTAATCCAAACTTTGCTTATGAGAAGCTGACCAAGTGTTGTTACTTCAGTGCTGATCCATCATCCAGCATGGCTGCCAGCAATGAATTGGACCCTAAGGGGAAATGCATACAAAGATATCATGGAAAACCATTGAATGAATTCAATTTAAACATTGCATAAATGAAACTTGTGAGATTTTGACCAAGCTTGTTACTTTGGTGCTGATCCGTCTTCCGACATGGCCACCAGTAGCAAAACTTAGTTTAACATTGGACCCAGTGGGAATAGCATAAAAAGATCTTCTCCTCTGAAACTGCTTGAACAATTTCAGTAGAATTTTGATATGATAGTCCTTATGTGACCCCCCTTCAAAGTTTTATGTTTAATAGCTGATTAGCATAGGCCCCTTAAGTTTGGAAACTGCATTCAAAAATCTTCTCTGAAACTGCTTGAACAATTTTGATTAAATTTTATAAAAAGTTTCTGATTTTTATGTACATACACCACCTAAGATGGACCATCAATTGTGAATTATAGTGCTGCAGGACCCAGGTGAGCAATACAGGCTCTTGAGAGCCTCTTGTGTGTACATATAAACACATGTCCAAAAAACAAGAATCAAATAATTTTCAGTCTTTAATTTTGAGCTTGGTTTTTAAATGAATTCACAAAAATGACTTAAATTGTTAAAATTGTAGTTTTCAGTGATTTGGATTGAGTTTTGCATAGAGGTACTGATCGAAAAAAACTATTTGCCATACATCAATTGCCTTTACTCAGGATGTGTCTTTCTTTAGACAATCATTATTCAGTTATTTTCAAAAGTCATTTTAATCTTGATTTTTCTGCTACTGCATGCAGAAGGAATGTGAGGGGGCACTTTGTTTTATGCCTGTCTGTCCATCTGTTTGTCGGTCGGTCCTAATAAAAACCACATGTTTAGCAAAGGCATCATATGTGTCTAATATCATTAAAAATCACACTTCATTCAAACCTTGTGCTTATTTGTCTTCCTCTAGTTATTACATGTATTTAAAGTCTCTGGCTTGATTTATGCACATCAGACAACAAAAGAAACTAGAAAAACTTTGAGCAAAGCTCACTAATATATACCCCCCCCCCCTCATATATATGAAAAGAATTCAAATCAAATCAAATTTTTAAATAGTACATGTATACTGAACATTCTGCAAAAGTTTCAGTGAAGGCATAGGTGTTAACCTATAAGAAGGATTTTGTGGGAGATCTCCCTCATAACAGTTTTTGTTTAAGCGAGATTTTGGGTGACGACCTTAAACAGGCATTTTTGTAATTTTTATGTGATGAAAGGTTATAACATCAAAATATAAATAAGCAATTAGCTAATACCATTAGAAGACTAATTACCGGTAGCTAAAGCAACATAATTAACAGCTTTGGGTGACTTCTATTGTCATATTGTGTAAATAATAATTGGTTTCAGTATATATAAAGCAGTAAAATAAACATTTTGGTATGAAAATAATGTTTTATTTTGCAAATATGGAGATTGTAGGGACTTTTTTCTCTTTGTGGGAGATTTTGGTCTCCCAAGAGGGAGTACCTTCTCAAGTGGGAGATTTGTTGAGTTAGTGGGAGTCTCCCTCACAATGTGGGAGGGTTAATAGGTATGGTGAAGGGTCTAGGAAGAGTTGTTGCTACAAAGTGTGTACCCCTCTGTTGACACCTCAGTTCCATGTGATACCTTGTGTTATAGTTGACATATCATTATAGAATTTGAACACAATGTTCATAGCATTAAAAGGACATCTGAAATGGGTCTTAGGTATCATAGCCCTATCTATGCTTTCATTTCTTTTTTTACATATAACTGCAAAAAATGCTTTCAGTTATCAAGTGAACGCTGCTCCTAATTAAATAATTTTATTGTTACAAAGTCAGATTGATCTATCCTAAGCACAGATTGTGTCCTATTATTCTTGTAATCCACAGTCTGACAAAATATACATTTATTTATTTTAGGCCATGCAAAGTAGTGCAATAGAATCGAGAACCCAGCTGAGGTTGAATGTAGAAATAGAAGAACAAAAACAAAAACTTGCAGATTTAAAAATATCTAAAGAACAAGAAAGAGCAAAGACAGGTTTGTGGATTATTATTTCTGTAGATATAATTATCAAAATTTTATTTATGGTGTTCAATGTTGCGTCAAAGAAATTACATAAGTTAGGAGCTCAGTAAAAACTCAAAGGATGTTGCTTTTGCATTTCAAAATTGCTTCAAATGCATACAGTATAAATAAATTCTAGCATGCTAACAGCAAGTTTTTATTTTTGGATACATGCATGTCTTCATATTTGCAGCAATAATATGCATTCTATAGTATTCATAGACTATAGTGATGATATAGACAAAATCATCTAGACCACCAGCTTGCCCTATCCTAAATGTGACTTCCATTTGATGTACTTGTCCCAAAATTCTTGACAAAAAAAGGAAAAAAAATAATTGCCAAAATCTCTGACCTTTAAAAGGATATGTCATTGACTATTTTTCTGAAAATCCAAGGGGTGTTCGAGCTATCCATGTCAAACTATGTTAGAAATTGAATAAAGGGACCAGAAAATGGGTTTGAGACATCCATGGTGTTCGAGCTATTGCAGTTTGAACCATGTTAGATATTGAATAAAGGGACCAGAAAATAGGTTTGAGACATCCATGGTGTTCGAGCTATTGCAGTTTGAGCCATCAAAGTTCTACTGTAGTTGAACATTTATGATGTGTTCAGTTACATGCATATGATATATATATATATATATACATTTTTTATTCCTGATTATTTATAGTACAAGGAATGGAGAAAGAGAAACAAGATCACAAACAAAAGATGACTGCCCTCAAACAGACACATGACCTTGAAATCAAATCAATGGAGCATCAACAAAGAATGCAGATAGCATCACTAATGACAAAGGCTAGGATTGGTAAGACATGTTCAGATCAAAATATAATCCCGATTTAGTTTTGAAAAAAAATGTTTTAATGTCCTGGGGGATTTTACGTTGATCTGATGATGAAAATAGGAGCTATATAGAGTTTAAATAGTCACTGAAAAAGAAGTTACTATATGAACTTATTTAAAAATTTCACCATTAAAAGACTAAAGATTGTTTTATGCATAATGTAAAGGTATTTCTCTGATGATATGTTAAGTTTAAACTGGTTTTGACCCGTTGGATAAATTTTCTGTATTCAACGTTTGTTGAATAAAGCCCCGTACTATTACCCGCCAAATCTTTTCGGAAAACAATTCTCGGTGTTTATCATTGATCATTAGAGAAAAAGATTACACCACTTTATCCCGATTAATACCATATTTTATCCACTCTCGATTGTTAAATTTAATAATTTTAAATAGCTTTGCAAGCCTCGCAATTTAAATTTTTAAATTTAACTATCTCGAGTGGATAAAATATGGTAATGATTGGGATATTGTGGTGTAATCTATATTTTAATTTTTTTCATAAATAGAAATCTTATACTTTAGAAAATTTGTATTAGTTTCATACATGTAAAGGTAACACCTTTTCAAGGTAAAACCTCCCCAGGCCATTACAGATTGATATTCAATAGTATTGTTGGACAATTCAAAAGGACCATCATTGTTTAGATGAGTTAACAATAGCAAGTCTCTAAAATTGCAATTTCAACAATTTATATCTCTTTCGGTGAAGATGAAATCTAAATTTGGGAAATACCAGCATCAATCTGAAATAAAGATTGGTGTGAGATGAAGTGATATCAAATCGTCCTCCCCACACAAACACACTTTAAGGTTTGAAACAAACCTAGTGTCAATCGGAGAAAAGTTTCAAGAAAATAAGTGAAGGAAAATTGTGAACATGCTTTTTTATGCCCTTGTGATGAAAAAAAGAGACATTTTGTTTTACTGCTGCAAAAGTCCATATTTCTTCCTGTTAAACAGCAAGTTCTATCTGTCTGTGAATGGATAAATCTGTTGTTTCACATACAAATCTTTAATGTATTGGAAATTCTGTCTGGTAGTTAGTTTATGTTGAGTTATCTCTGTCCTAGTTATTTATTTTATTTGCCAGCAATACTATAATATTTTCATACATGTATATTCAAATTTAGGTGGCTCAAATACACAAGGGACCAATGAAAACAGTTCGAGCTAGAGGGATATTTGAGCTATCAAGGTTGAACTTTATTTAAATGTGACCAAATAGACCCCAAAAGGTTCATGACATCCATGTTGTTCATATAGTTTCCATAACGAGAACTAGTTGATTATGAAATTTCTCACATCGAGTTAAATAAATTTTGCAAATGTTTGAAAGCGAGGCTTGCCGAGATGTGAGAAAGTTCATAATTAACGTGTTTAAGTTGTGGAAACTGTTTCTCTAATGACTGGACGAAAAACACCAAGGATTGTATTCTGAATGAATTTGGCGGGAAATGTCATGAAACTTGTTCTAATAGGAGAACAAATGTTTCCACACCATTCAGGAAGTGTGAAAACTGGATGGAAATTAGAGAAAAACTATTTCAGTTCTAGCTATTGAGATTCAACTGTATTATTCAAAAAAAAAATTCCTGGGAGCTTCAATATATAATGATTTTACCACGCGTTGGCCCTTTTAATATGCCAAATATTTTACCCTGAGTGAAAGCTCCCAGGAATTATTTCGATTCTAATAGGACAAAATAAGTAAATTTTTGAAGTGAAGCACTTCTAGGTAAAGGCAAATAATTGCCGTTCTAACAATTGAACATATTACAAGAACTAAAACTAGAGGCTCAGACACTGAGCCTGTATCGCTCACCTGACAAAATGCCTCTATGCCATGCATGACCAATTATTACCAATGGGGTCTAATATTTAGCTAAGTTCTCCATTAGCACCTGTGTTTTTGTCTTATCCTATTGGAATGAGTAATTTTTGCAAAGGACCTTCTATACATTAAGTTAAATTTGCTTGAACAGTTTCTGAGAAGATAATTTGATGAAAAGGATGGCTTTCTAACTGGGCTCCAATGTTAAACTATGTTCTGCAGTGGGGGCCATGTTTTTTACCGGATCATAATGAAATGAGTAGTTTTTGTTAAGTACTTTCCTTCCATCATTCCTCTAAAGTTTCGTTGAATTTGCTTCAGTGGTTTCAGAGGAGATGATGAAAATGTGATTTTCCCATAGGGTCCAATGTTAAACTAAGTTCCGCACTGGCAGCCATGTTTTTTATCAAATCGAAAAAAATGAGCATTCTTTGTCAAGGACCTTTAGTACATAATTCCTGTTAAGTTTGGTTGAATTTGCTTCAGTGACTTCAGAGGAAAAGATGAAAATGTTATTTTTCCCATAGGGTCCAATGTTAAACCTAAGTTTCGCGCTGGCGGCCATGTTTTTTATCGGATCAGAACGAAATGAGCAATCTTTGTGTAGGACCTTTAGTACATCATTCCTGTAAAGTATGGTTGAATTTGCTTCAGTGGTTTCAGAGCAGAAGATGAAAATGTGATTTTCCCATAGGGTTCAATGTTAAACTAAGTTCTGTGCTGGCGGCCATGTTTTTTTTTGTCGGATCTGAACGAAATGAGCATTCATTGTTAAGGACCTTTAGTACATCATTCCTGTAAAGTTTGGTTGAATTTGCTTCAGTGGTTTCAGAGCAGAAGATGAAAATGTGATTTTTCCCAATAGGTTCCAGTGTTTAACCTAAGTTCCGCGCTGGCGGCCATGTTTTTTATCTGATCGGTAGGAAATGAGCAATCTTTGTAACGGACCTTTAGTACATCATCCCTGTAAAGAGGAAAAGATGAAAATGTGATTTTTCCCATAGGGTCCAATGTTAAACCTAAGTTCCACGCTGGCGGCCATGTTGTTTATCGGATCGGAACAAAATGAGCAATCTTCATAAAGGACCTTAAGTACATCATTCATGTAAAGTTTAGTTGAATTTGCTTCTGCGGTTTCAGAGGAGATGATGAAAATGTGATTTTCCCATAGGGTCCAATGTTAAACTAAGTTCCGCGCTGGCAGCCATGTTTTTTTATCAAATCGAAAAAAAATGAGAGGAGAAGATGAAAATGTGAAAAGTTTAACGGACGACAGACGACGGACAACGGATGCCAAGTGATGGCAATAGCTCACACTTACCATTTGGGTTAGGTGAGCTAAAAAATCTATAAATTTGATGATATTACTGTATAAAATATTTTTATGTGGACAAGAGAGCTTTTAACAATACAAAACTGAAAATGAAATAATTTTTTAGGCACCTTTATTTTTAATTTCCAATTGCATGTTTACTTGTGAGTATATTGGAACAGCCTTGAATATATTGTGATTTTACCACGGGTTTGGACACAAAGCATTTTAAAGAAATCATATTAGAAGGATACATAATTTTAATCAAATTTGTACTATGTTGCATGTTATATTTGATATTTATATTTTTCTTCTGTAGATCATAAAAATGATGAAGACACTTATAATGCTGAATATCTCCAGAAGCTGAAAGAATTAGGCATAGATGTAACATCATATCTAGTCTCTCAGATGCCACCTGCTGCTAACCAGGAGTTCCAAATGGTTAATAAAGTGCAATCTACTAATTTTTAATGTTATATGACTGTTTTTTTTAATGTTTAATAGAAATATTGTTAAGATAATTTTTCACTTTCTTACAATATGCATGGATATGTTTTGATTCTGATTTTTTTGAGATAGTAAAAAAATTATTATTTTCATCTTTCATAAATGAAATGAAAATATTTCTATCAAGAGTGAAGATATATTTTATATCATTAAGTTGTTGAATGAAAATAAGTTTTGTCCGAATTATTTGATTGAAATTATCTGAATCTCTTAATATTACTCCATTGGGACCAAAATATTTTGCATTTGTTAGATTTGCAAGAATAAAGAGATTTTTTTATAAGACAGTGGCAATTTAAGTAGAAAAACAGTCATGGGACATAAGTATTTGTGATTTTGAAAATTTCCTGTAAAAATGGTCAACATTAAAACAATTCTGCATTGCTTATTTATTGTCAGATTTTCATAAAAATAGCACCATTAAAAAGAGTTTGACAACAAATTTCTTCCTTTTATTTTCATGTAATTTATGGTGTTGTAGTTTTCTTATTGACATGATTTAAATATGAAGTAAAATATCTTACTTCACAATTACAATAGTATAGGAAATTTGGAAGTCAAACTTGATTTTTAATCATGACAATGTCAAAACACCATAAGACAAAAAATTATATGAAAATTAAATTAAACTGTTTGTATAGCTCTTTTTAAGGGTATAAATTTTATAAAAAATTGGGACCAAAAATGAGCTCAATAGAATTTTTCAAATAAAGGCTGTTTTTATATGAAATGCACTGTAAAATTTTCAAACTTTATATCTCATGACTGTAGTAGTGAAAGGTATACAGGAGATGTTGGGTTTACTAAAGATATAAACCAGAGAGGTTGATATGTAAATACTACACAATGTATCATGAACTATGCTAAGTTTAAGATGTACATGTGCAATATATTAGAGGTGAGATGTCATATTACTTTCAACCGTCACTGCTTATATACATGTATTTGTCATTGTGTAAATTTATTGCAAAAATATATTTTATTGTAAAATTAAGCAAACATTATCTTTGAGTAAAAGCTATGGCAGACTAGTATTCCCATAAGATTTTGCAGTAATACTCACTATTTTCTAGGCTATCTTAGAATGGTTGGCCATTTTCGTATGTTTGGCCAATTTTCGGTAATTTCGGAAATTTTCCAGGTCCATCATTTACATGTAATTATTATTCTGAAAATTCAAGGTTTCCAGCTAAATGTAGATGTACTCTGTGTGATAATTATTTGACTACAAGATGCATTATTTGTTGCAAGTTGTAGTGTTTCTGTTCAAAACTGCATTTTAGGACAATTCAAATATTTTACTATTTCTCTCCTCAGCTTCTGATTTTGCATCAAGTAAATTACTATTTTTGACAAAAAAGGGGATTACAAGTCTGCCTCAGAACATGATTATTGTTTCCTTTGAATGTTATATATGTGGCAATCTTTATTCTGTAACCAATCAAAAGATGTTTTTTTAGGGGACCAAGGCATAAAAGCTTTCTTGTTGACCACAGTATTATGTCAGTTTGACAAGATTTCAGAAAACTCAGGTGTTTGTTAGCCAGGATTTACTGTAGAAAAATATGTTTTTTGAAATATGAGCTAGTTTAGTTGTTGTTTTAGGATTCACACATTTTGTTATGTTTTTTTATAAAATTATCTTTAAAATATTTTGATTTGATTTGCACTGAAGAGACCAAAGTCATGGAGTTGACCATCTACATATTAAAGGTAGAGCGATAACTTTGGTATTGAGGGCTGTTCCAGTAATAATATTATTTGTGGGGGGAGAGGGATTGGATTGTACCTTTTAAAAAGACCCTCCATGCATCACATTTTGATTCCTTTGTCTAATGTACAAAATTAATTTCTTTTTCTTTGTGATTCATCAGCCAAGTCTTTAGTGTACCTTATAAACCATCATTATTTTAAAGTGCCTTTTTACCCCTCTATACCATTTTTTGGAAGATTTCATTAGTCTTGATACATGATACATACATATATATATATATCTTAAGGTAGTAAACCTTGATAAATGGAGTTAACTCTTAAAATCAGTAAGGTGTTTCATCAATGCTTTTTAAGTATTAATGTGAAAAGGAATTAAAATCATCTATGTTGCTGAGAAGCTTAGAATATATTTTATGGAGAAGCTTAGAATATATTTAATGGAAATGATTTAAGCAATCATACAAATGATTTTTATGCCCCCAGATCGAGGATCGGGGGGCATATTGTTTTTGTCCTGTCTGTCTGTCTGTCTGTCTGTCTGTTTGTCTGTGCGTCTGAAACTTTAACCTTGGCTATAACTTTTGAACTATATAAGGTAGACTTTTGATACTTGGCAAGTGTATAGGTCTAGTCAAGAGGAACATAAATATGCAAAAAAAAAAATTAGGTCAAAGGTCAAGGTCATAGGGGTCAAAAGGGGGTAAAAATCGGAATCTGGGGGCATATGTAGTGTTTCACAAACACATCTTGTTCAGACATAGATGCTGTTTAAGCATTTATGTGAAAAGGAATTAAAATCATCTATGTTACTGAGAAGCTTAGAATATATTTTATGGAAATCGTTAAAACAAACATACAGATGATTTTTAAGAGTTATGTCCCTTAACTAAGGTACAACTTGACAAGATGAAGAGATTGTTATTCTTTTATTTTTACATTTATAAAGTATATTTGTAACTGTATAATTCAATTTAAGTTTTTTTCTACATGTACATGTTTATATATTTATTGAATTATTTTCCTGTGATATATTTTCTTTTTATATTTTTATTTTTCTAATGTTTATTTTATATGCTTGTTACAAGATCAATTGGAAACACAAAAATACCAGATAACCACCTTTGACTAAATGTACCATCAGATATTTTTTTTAAATAAAGGCATTCTATTCATTTTGTTATGATTTTAACTTGTTTTCAATTGCAATCAAAACAAAAAATTAAAAGACTATATCTGAGTTTCTGTTTAATCGGTCAATATCACAAATATGTCACCCCTGGTTACCATGGAGTTAACTTCAAGAGCACAATTTCGTTACGTTTTTATCTTTATGATTTGACTTTTTATGCCATTTTATCAAAATGCGTGTTCTGGAACTGGTATTCCGGACAACTCCTCCTGCAATATTAAAGCTATACATTTATTTTACTTTGCATAATGATTATGCATGGATTGAAGATGTGCATATTGTCATGGTTTAGATTTTGGCCAAAATTTGTGATTGTGAAGGGTAGTTGAATTTGGCCATTTTATGAAAATGTGTGTTTTGGAACAGTTATTCAAAATAACTCCTCCTACAATATTTAAGCTTTGCAAAGTGATTATGCATGGATTGAAGATGTGCATATTGTCATGGTTAAGATTTTGGTCAAATTTGCAATTTTGAGGGATAGTAGAACTTGGCCATTTTATCAAAATGTGTGTTCTGAAACTGGTTCCGAACAACACCTCCCACAATATTAAAACTACATTTATTGTACTTTGCACAGTGATTACACATGGATGGAAGATTACACATGGATGGAAGATTACACATGGATGGAAGATTTTGGTCAAAATTTGTGATAGTGGAGGGGGGTAGCTGGAATTAGCCATTTTATCTGGACCTGTTATTTCCACTAACTCCTCCCAAAAACATTAGAGCTACATTTATTATCCCCTCACCCAATGGAGTTGGGGAGGGGATATAGTATCTCGCCTGTCCGTCCGTTCGTCCCACACAGGTTAAAGTTTGCGTTAAGGTTCATATCTGAGAAACTACATGTGGCATATCAATCATCTTTGGTCAGTAGATGTGTCTTGGAGAGTGATGCTGCTTCGGATAATAATTGGGTCACTCTGACCTACATTTTATGCTTCAATGACTCCGGTTAAGGTTCATATCTGAGAAACTACATGTGGCACATCAATCGTCTTTGGGTAGTGGATGTGTTTTGCAGAGTGATGCTGCTTCAGATGATAATTGGGTCACTCTGACCTACATTTTATGCTTCAATGACTCAGGTTAAAGTTTGTGGTAATGTTCATGTATGAGATACCCTATGTGTCACATCAATCATCTGTGGTCAGTGGATGCATTTTCGAGAGTCTTGCAGCTTCAGATGATAATTGGGTCACTTTGACCTACATTTTACACTTGACTGACTTTGGTTAAAGCTTCCACTGAGATACTGCACGTTACACATTGATCTTAATATGAAAAAGAAAGGAAATGGGGTAAATGTCAAGGAGACAACATCCCATATCCAGGTTAAAATGACCCAAAACAAAGCATCTAGGGGTCACCGTAAGGTCTTCAACACAGTGAGGAACCTCACACCATATAGCAAGCCCTAAATGGCCCCAAAAGGGTAAAGTTAAGTGGATGTACCTTTCGACATTTATACATCTTTAGATTATATTAGGGTTATTATTTCTTGACGAGGCGAGGGGATTAGCTGTCGTTTGCTGCTGCTCACTTCTAGCTTTACCTTACACAGGGATTAAGCATTCACTGAATATGTGAATATTGTCACAATTTGATTATGACGTAGATTTATTGTTTTTTGTAGGGTATAGTTGGATTTGACCATTTTATTGAAATGTGTGCATTTGAAGGGTCAGTTCTGGATAGCTCCTGATTGGTTATATCAATAAGCTGTGGGAGACATTTGAATTCAAGTTCTTGAATTATGTTTATCAAGTGCCTAGGAATTAGATGTCCAACTGCGGGGGCATCATAAATGTCTTACAGACACAAACAGAGTAGCTAAATTTTATCCAAAACTTGAATATAAACACAACAGGATAACATTTGATGAAGGTAGTGGGGGCATGTGCTTTCTCTAGTTCTATATTGTGACGTGCATAAATGAGAAAGTGGTGTATCTAAATACCCTAACATATTATGAAGAAAAATCTGATACCATAATCCATCACCATGCATTTGTCATTTGTCCATATGGCTTCTGTATTACAGTGTTAGCTAAAGAGGCAAGTACCTTTTTCAGAGGTTGGAGATTTATACATGTATATTCTAAGACATGCAATATTTCTGGTATAAATCTTTATTTCTCTAATTTCTGTCCTGTATTCACTTTTCCTGAACAGTTGGAGAAATAAGTTGTTCTCGGCAAGTGATTGGATGAAATTCAATTATGACGTCAAAAATGTTTGCCGTTTTCCGACTTTACCATTGTGACGTTATGAAAAAAGGTGACCATGCCTGATGACGTCACGCTCAAAGAACACATTTATTTCGGATCATCAGAAAAATGGGGTCATGTTTTTGTCCAAAATTTCTTTGAAATCATTAGAGAAATAAAATCCACAACCGTATCTCGCGAGAAACGACATTTCTCGCGAGATACATGCATATATATTAACTCTCGATAGTTAAATTTTCACATATTTTAAACGCTCTGCAAGCCTCGCGTTTAAAATTTTGAAAATTTAACTATCGGTAGTGTAGAAATGTCGTTTCTCACTCGATGCGATTGTGGATTCTATATTTTCAGTATAATGTACTAGGTATTCCAAAGAAAAAACTGAAAGTTTGAATCAATGAATATAAATGTGCAAAAAGATAATTTCTGTTATCTGCTTCAATAACAAGAAATTTATCTTTTGATTTTGAAAGAAATTCAGATTAAAGAAAATTTAACATCATAGAAATAATTGCAATTTGTTCACTTCTTATATTGTTTTTTGTCTACATTTTCCAGTCCTAT